>VZTF01006323.1:37381-69105 GCA_013397755.1 Cnemophilus loriae | reverse complement strand
TCGGGGGCAGCAGGGCCGGCCGGCTCCTGCAGGCGCACGGCGTGCTGTGCTCCCGCTCCCCGGCGCCGGGACTTGTTGCACTGCGGCGAGAGGAGCCCGTCCTTGCCCGGTGGAGTTGCTCCGGCCCCCGGGCACCGCCGACCTCGCCGCCCCTCAGCAGCTCGCCGCTCCCGAGCGTCCCAGGAGCGCCGCCAGAGCCGGGGTGCAGGGGGGCGGAGAGCGGCCAGAGGTGGGACCCTTTCTCAACTCCGGTTTCACCGAGAGGCTGCCGAGCTCTCCCACTCCTGTTGGAAACTGTGAGGCGGGAGCTGCTAAAGCAGCCGAAGGTGGGTGAGAGGTGCGCATCTGGGGAGGAACGAAAGACTATCTCTCCTGCCCATGCAAGCTGCGGCGGGCAACGGCACCAGGCAGCAGGGGCGGCAGGTGCTGTCCCTCGGTCTCTGCTTTCTCATCCCTGTCATTCGCATGAGGTGTTGATGATGCACCACAACTGACTTCCCCTTTGTTGGTTGTGATCCTGGGGGAATGTGGTGCTCAGCCCAGTCCCGAACACACTGTCCCAGTCCTCCTGCGCTTTGTATTTCATCCTTACATCTTTCTATCTCAGGTTATGGGTGATTCCTCTTGTGCCGATACTATAACTGTGTCGCAGGGCTGCGTGAGCAGCGCTGGAATCCCAGTCACTTTCTGCTCTTTGCTCCCCATGAGACCAGTGCATCCACGACACAGAGGGAAGCCGTGAATCGGGACAAGCCTGGTCCTGCCTAACGCTGAGGGACACTGTCCAGAGGACTGGGAAGTTGCTCAGGGAGATCTCAGAAAGCAAAGAAACTGGTGGATCAGGGAATGCAGACAAATTCACTCCAAATCTTCTTCCAGGGAGGCAGGGAAAAGTTCGCCTCCTTGAGCAATGTGGAAAGCAACAGGGAAGGAAATGCTACATTAGCAAGGTCTGAAGGCCAAAAGAAAGAGGATTAAATGGCAGCAGGGCCCAAATCTGGCTCCAGGCATCCCCTGCTCTAGAGAGGCAGATCTCTGGCCCTACAGCAGCCACAGCTGTTTGTGTCGTAAACTCAAAGCCACCTCAAAAACACTGCAAAGCCTAATCAGACCATGTCCACAGGTTTCAGATGCACTTGAGAAAGGCTGCTCTGAACACAAACAGGGCTCTCCCTCCCATGTACAGCATCAGGCTCTGCCACGAAAAAAAATGAAGAGCTCAAACAACTCACCTCTCCACCCAAAACTCCACTAACATAACCCAGACACCCAAAGCTGGCCCTGCATGTGAGGTGGGGCTCCAGTTGCTGAGGAGAGAGCAAACCATCAACCCTTCCCTGTTCCCAGGACTGTGCCTGGTGTTGATTTGTAAACCTGTACTGGCTGAGGTTTGTCCTCTGTCTCTCCAGAGCCTTTCCTGTGGTTTCTGTGATGGGCAGAGATATTTCAGCCCTGAAAGTGAAGTCAGGATGCATTTTTCAAGAGTACAGGGAAGAGCTCTCTCCTGCCTTCAGCTTTTCACTGTAGGTTCTATCAAAGTTCTTTCCATGGCCATCTGGTGGAAAAGCATTTCAGCTTCCAAAAGGCAGGAAATTGTAGTTAATATTCAGTATTTGTAATGATTACCATTACCATTTAACATTTACGATTATTGTCCTGGTTTTTGATGGAGTAGAGTTTATTTCCTTCATAGTAGCTGGCATAATGCTTGGGGTTTAGGATGAGAGTAATGTTGATAACACACTGATGTTTTAGTTGTTGCTGAGCAGTGCTTATACTAAGTCAAGGATTTTTCGGCTTCCCGTACTGCCCTGCCAGAGAGTAGGCTGGGGGTGTGCAAGAAGATGGGAGGGGATGCTGCTGGAACAATTGACCCAAACTGTCCATAGGTATATCCCATATCATACGGCATCATGCTGAACAAAAAAGCTGGGGGGAGATGGTTGGAAGACTGGCTGGGCCTCAGTCGGTTGGTGGTGAGCAATTGTCCATCACTTTCACTCTATATTCTTTCATCATTATATTATTTTCCCTTCCTTTTCTGTTTCTTTAAGCTGCCTTTATCTCAAGTTTTACATTTTTTTTTCATTCTTTCCCTCACCCTCACCCCACTGTGCTGGCAGTGAATGAATGACTGTATGGTGTTTAGCTGTCTGTTGGGTTAAACCACAATTATATACAAGATTTTGTTTATTAAGCAGTCCTACATAATATGGAAGATGAAAATATAGCAAAGAAATTTATTGTCTCCTTAAACTGCTTTGGAAGCACAAATATTTGTCAATCCTGCTACAGGAAATGGCACGTGTTCCCTTTCCATGTGTATCTCCTTCAGGACTCCGAACTCTGATTACTTTTACATGGTGACATTTCTCAGCATTGTGCCATGGTCTCTTGCCTGGTATCTTTTCTTTTCTTGAAGTCTTAGCAGTAATAAAAATCCAATGTGTGACCAATCTTCAAGCACGACACTCCTTCTGCCTTTATCTTGCTTTTCTCCTCTGGTCTTTGGATGGGGAGCAAAAAGTTGTTCAGCGAACAAAAGAAAAAAAAGGGAAAAGTGAAGAAGGTCATGTGAGGAAAAAATTTAAGATGCCGGAGGTGCATGGGTATAGCAGCAGAACATATGGCAGTCCAGTATTCATCTGTTTCTCTCAACAGCAGGTGGGCAACATCAGGCAAATCTAACATACCTATTTTCTTGGGAAGGTGATAAGGAGGGAAAGGATAGAGCTATTTTCTCCTGAGAGGAGGAGTTATTCTTGCTTTGGGATACTTGAGAAGCGATCTGCACTCCCTTCCTTTGGTGCATATGCCAGGTGAGATCCAGAGATGTCCCTAGGCAGCCCTATGCAGGGAGCTGAGCACACCAGCACGTTGCAGCATAAATACCTCCAGGGTTTAGTTCTTTCAAATCACCCCAGAAATCTAAGGTGCCTTCCTTTCTTTGTAGGTCACAGTCCGTGTTTTTGTGGCACCACCACGAACCCCTTTCTGTATCCCCCTGCAGGCAGATGGACCAGCAGCGTCACTGTGAAAGCTGCTGAAAGGACCATGCTGCTCCTTGGCTGTCCCACCACACTCCTGGTCTGTGACATGGCTGTGCTTGGTGCCCAGCTCGGGCTGCTCCTTGTGTGGAAATGTACTTAATAAGCTTTTTTGCAGTACTGAGTTTTCCTTGCAAAGCCCCTGCCTCATGGATGCGTTCCTGGGAGGGTCCTGCACTGTACAACCAGCAGTGGTGGCACTGGCCTACCTCTTGTCCTGCCTGGGCCATCTCACTGTGCTGGTTTTGGCTGTAATTTTCTTCACAGGAGCTGGCATAGACAGGTGATTTGGATTTGTGCTGGAAACAGCCCTGTGTGATAGCACAGGGATGTTTTCATTACTGCTGAGCAGTGTTTACACAGAGTCAAGGCCTTCTCAGCCTCTCACCCCATCCCACCAGAGAGGGGGTGCGGGTGTGCAAGGAGCTGGGAGGGGACACAGCCAGGACAGCTGACCCCAACAGACTAAAGGCATAGTCCAGACATATGGCGTCGTATAAAACTGGGGAAGAAGGAGAAAGGGGAGGATGTTTGGAGTGATGGCGTTTGCCTTCCGAGGTCACTGTTATGTGTGATGCAGCCGTGCTTTTCTGGGGATAGCTGAACACCTGCCTGCCCATGGGAAGCAGTGAATGAATCCTTTGTTTTGCTTTGCTCACATGCATGGCTTTTGCTTCACCTGTTAAACTGTCTTTATCTCAGCCCACGAGTTTTCTCAGTTTTGCTCTTTCCATTCCCTCCCATGTTCCACTGTGTGGGAGTGGGCAAGTGGCTGCCGGGGGCCAAGATGCTGACTGGGGTTAAACCTCACCACATGCCCAGCATAGCCGATCCTGGTGGCTGAGGATGCTATGTGGCAGCTGCCCTTGCAGCCACCATGGATGCCCTGGGGCCAGGTGCCTTCCAGGGCTGCAGGACCATGCTGAGAGCCCCAGCTAACTAAAAAAAAGTCCACAACAAAACAAAAATACATCACAGTTCAGTGCTGGGAATTTTCTTCAGGTGAATCAAGAAAAGGCATTTTTCCCAAAATGTGAAAATCCAAGGCACAGAAAGATAACCTGGTGAAGTCTGTCCTGTGAGCACTCCCTGTCTCCTGGTGCAAGATGTATTTCCTCGTGCTCATGTATCCTCTGTAAAGAAAAAACCACCTTCTGGCTGCAGCTGGGGATGACTCTCCCTG
The DNA here is from genome assembly GCA_013397755.1 of Cnemophilus loriae. Classification (NCBI taxonomy): domain Eukaryota; kingdom Metazoa; phylum Chordata; class Aves; order Passeriformes; family Corvidae; genus Cnemophilus; species Cnemophilus loriae. Next base: position 64,875 of record VZTF01006323.1, on the reverse strand, counting down.
AGCCAGTGACATGTTCCATCTCTGCATGCTGAGGTGTCCAACAGCGAATGTACCAGTTACCTTTGGTGGCTTTTGGGCTTGAGCAGATCCCAGCACATCCTCCATGCTGGGTAATTTATCCAGCAAGGCTTTGGGGACGACCCTTGTTCCCTGCAGATGCCAGTGAGAAAATGTTTCTCCCCTGTGCGCGTGCATGCTTGGTTAAGTAAGTCAGTGGCTGCAAGAAACAGCGACCGTACAGCTCTATTTCCACGTGTGCATCTGATAAGTGCACACCAGCATCGTGCAGAATAGAGGGGAAAGTTACACCTAGGAAGGATAACTGGGGAAAGAGTATCGCTGTAAGTCATGGCACTTCTCCTCAATACTTGTATTCAGGGGTGGAACAAGCCTGAGTTCACTTGCAGCAATGAAATGCCCCATTAATCACGTATGCCTTTGAAAGGGATATGTCAGGCTTGGCTTATACGCCTACATTGGTACCTGATCCCATCTAGACAATGCCAGACAAGCGCTTAACAAAGCGGCTCTAGTTAGTAACTTGACTTATTTGTTAGTTTGCTAGTTAGATATAAATCAAAGTGTCGTAATAAGCCAATGATGTAGCAACAGCTGCAATCTAATTTAGAGAGAAACAGCCTCATTTTAGTTTTCCTGACGTGAACACAAAAGACAGTATCAATACTGAAGCCGACAGAGACACAGCTGTATAAAACAAGTGAAAGGTCCAAATAAGAGGGCAAGTAAATATATTATAAACCCAATAAAAGAAAACTTAAAATAAGATCGGTCTATACTTTAACAGTTTTAATTTGTCAGCAAAAGAATTCTGACTACAAGGAATAAATACATCTTGGAGCTATGCTGTGACATTTAAAAATAATTTTATCAGTATAGTAAACAAATAGCTCTGGCTACATCCTAAGTACTTGTGTGTGCATAGGAAAGAGTTGCCTCAGCTATGACCCTGATTGATTGTCTTTTGAATGTAACGATTTCTGTGGTAGACTGGCCTCCCAAATTTTGCTGTAGAAGCCTATTAGCAAGCTGACCTTTGAGGCAATTGCAAAAAATACTGTTAGTAGCAGCAAAGAATGCTCTTAGGAAGGGCTGTATTTCTGGCTGGCAATGTAGTGGCTCAGCTCCATTGATTTCAATTTATCTATATGTCTTGATTTTGGCTAGAGACCAGATCTGTGCTATCTATTTCGGGAAATGAATTTAGAAACAACAAAAATAAATACTTCCAGATGCAGCATTGAATCAGCATATCACATTCAGTGCTGCTTGAAAGTATTGAGTCAGTTGGTACAGAGAGATTTTTAAGAAGAGATGCACACTTTAATGAATTACTAAGAAACTTATAGACAGGCTTACTTTATCTCTTGCTTCATAAAATATAGGTCACAGAAGTATTCTTGCAGGTAGAGCAATTAGTGGCAAGTCCAAGCAGAGGAGAGCACAATATGTAACAAAATCTATCACACTTACCTCTAAGAAAAGTGGAAAGCAGAGGTCTGCCACGTTCCTCCGTAAAATGAATTAATCCTGCAGCTATTTCCATTTGTCCTGCCTGAACAGAAAATGTAGTCCAGTGAAAACGTACCACTGAGGGAGATTCTGATCCCACAGTCTTCCCTCATAAATATGAAATAAGTAGTGTTTTAACTGAATTTGGCAGGATTGCTGGGGTGCACGAGAGCTGAAAATGTGACTTGAGCAATCAAAGTTTTAGGCAGCCTATGTGACTGGAAGAGTCCTGACAGTCCTCAACTAAGATTTCACCATTAAAATTCAATGCATATCCTTGAACTTGCAGTGCGTTTTAGTGGTTTACAAACCCTGCTACCTGGAGTGCTTTCTGCAGTGTGGGGCACTCAGATGCTACCAACCCAGAGATTCTGAGCTCTAAGTGCTCTTAGAAGAGATTTCAGATATTTTTACTCATGCTCTCACATGATTTTGCCAGACATGATTTTGCTGCAGTTGTCACAAAAACATTTTATCACCATAAATATTAGGGAATTACAGGTGCTTGTATATAGGAGATGATATCTCCTTGGTGAGATGTGATCCTCTATGTCTCTCTTGTTCATGAAGCATGGCTGTTTTAAAGAAACATAAGTCCACCACAGAATGGTGCTTGCGGATTAATAACAGCTAGTAATGCTTACATTAACTGCTTTTCATAATTACTCTGTTCTGTGGGAGTGCTGGCACTGGCAAGCAAAGCTGCGTGGCAGATCACTTAGCAAAAGCAGTAGAAATCCAATGTACAGATTATTGCTGAACAATGCTTTTATTCCAACTACAAGTGCAAAGATTATACTCCATAGTAAATCCTGATGTTTAGGAAACCCCAAGAGCGATCCAAATACTGTAATTTGGCTGCAAATACACATGGGAAGTTGCTACAAACCTACTATGTGGTTGATCAAGGAGTTTTGTACTGTTAGGAGCATTTGTTTGAGCCTTATTTAAATTTTCTATATACTGTCACTGCAGTCAGAGTTGCTCAAATCCAGATAGCCCTTTTGCTGGCATGAGGTTGATGTGATTCAGAACCTGACGGACATACAGAGGAAATGTGATCTTCTTCTGTTCTTTTTACTGTGCACATGGTAAGCACACTGTAGCTGGTAGAATATTTTCTGTCATATCCAGTAGTTTTCTTTCATTTTATTGAAAATCGCAAGCAAAATTACTACTAAAGGAAGAAGAGTTTTGGTCTTGGGAATCCCATCAATTTGCTTGATAACCAGGGCCAATCATGGTAAGGGAATAAAGGGTGGGACAGCTAAGATTCATCAGGAATACCATTTTCCCTGGTAATGGTGTCCTTCCCATGCCAGAAAAGAACAAATGCTAATTTATGTGTGCATTTCCAGGAGAGTTGAAGGAGTGAGGCCTCCACTGGAGAGATGCCATATGGAGAAAGCTGTGTTTGAATGTTTTTGCCATTGAACTGCTTGACTTTCAGCACATCTCAGTGAATTGTGCCATTGCAAGGTGTAGGTGTGTCCATCCTTATTCACCTGCCCTTATGGTCTCTTAAAACTCCTCTGCAAATGGGGAACGTCTCAGGTCCTACATCTGCCTCCTGGGGCTGAGGACGCTGCTGCTCTGCAACTCTTTGTCACCTGTGGTGATGGCCACCTAGAACATATGACGTCCTCTGGTGTGGGTGTATCTTGAAGTGTGGAGCCCAGTGTTTCAGTTTTAACTCAGACTTTTAACTCAGTTTCAGTCGTAAGTCAAAGTGTTCTAGTTCTCTTGTAAACCAAATCACTTGGAATAGACCTAACTTATAGTGAACAACCCCTGCTTCAGGCTGATGTACCATTAGGTTGCAGCCACTTGTGCCCTTGTGCCCTTTTCCCTTTCCTAGAGCAGGTGCAAGCAGGCTTAGGGGAACCTGGTGGGTAAAAAGCAGGCTGGTGACATTTTTGATGTCAGTTTGAACTTGGTCTTCATTTCTCTGTGTCTTTCAGGAAATGCCTTGGGAAGGTCATCAAATAAATGCCAGCGGGCTAGGCAATACTCAAACAACGAGGTTCTTTGAATAATGTAGATAAATCCCATTTTAGATACAGGGAGACAAAACGGTCTGACGGAAGTGCTGGACAGGCTGTCACCCAGCAATGGCATTTCCAGAGTTTGTTTCAAAGTTTTAGGTCTATGTAGCTGCCTCACATCCATTCTCATGCCCTCCTTTTGGTCAGATGGTTGCAGCAGATCTACACGAGCAAACTGGATTTCTTCAGCTCAGTTTGAGAAGCCAAACTGCCTGAGTGGCAGCAGATAAGCACTAAGACTGCAGCAGAACCACTTGTTCTCCCACGAATTTGGCTCCTTTGCCATGCAAAGGCCTCTGGGGAAGAGCAGGCTATACTTGCTGTCTAGGTGGTTAGATGATGGCTTCTTGTAAGCAAACGGCAGTTCATGTCAGGCTGAACAACCTTTCCCAACTCTTCCTAGGGAAAAGCAGGGCTCTACATTTCAGCACCATGATGCTCACAGGAATCTGCTAGCCTCCCACCTCCCCACTTGCCCAGCAGGTGTAACAGAAGGTGGAGTCACAGGTGAGAGTAGGCATATCTTTTCCATTTTTTCCAAAATTTGTGCTATTAAGAGAGATTAGTCTGACAGGCTTGGGAACTTCCCAGTTGCTGCTCTCCGGTGTGAGAGCAAGGCTGGAAGAGGCTGTCTGTATACGGATGTGGATCTGCTGGAATTCAAGCTGTGGAGAGAGCGTCCTGCACATTTTCCTGTCCCGATTTTGGAGTACGGGAGGAAGTCTTGTGGGAAAGAGCAGGTTCCATCCGTGAGCCAGAGATATTGGGCAGTGCTGTGCTCTGAGGGTGGGAGCAAGAGCAGTGCCTGTGAAGAGCTGCAGTTTGCAATAGAGCAGGTTTGACTCTCTGTCCATGCAAACAGATATTGAAGTGCAAAGAAAGGTGCCCCTTAAAGAGCACAGCAGCGTCAGTGTGGAAAACACACCTGTGTTTTTTTCCCCTTTTCCTGCCTGGAATATGAGCCTCACTGCGCCGTGCATAGGAAAAGGTACACAAGCCTGTTTGCAAAAAAATTCTTGCATTGTTTTAAGTGCAGTTTTTGGTGGCAAGACCATACAGAACGTGGCCTGCTCCTCCCAGGGTTGAGCTGCTGTTGGAGTGTCTGAGGCTGAGAAACCCTGGCCAGCCTAGCACATTGCTGTGTAGCAGGCATGACAATGCCATGTAAAAGAAGTTCCTTGAAAGGCTTTCAGAAGTCAGAGCTGCTATACAACAGCCTGGGAGCTTGTTAGCTCCCTTGCTACATCTGCCTTGAGACAAACAAGAGCCCCCATCAATGCCATTTCGCCCTTCTGTACCTCAGGCCTGGCGCCCACCCCACCTGCTCAGGACAGGCTTCCAGACAGACAGACAGACGGACAAGGATGCACTTGCTCTTCCCCCTACACTTCTTTTTCTCCCCTTTTTCCTCCATGGCTTTTTGCTGTTAAAGGTTGCTGCTGACAAATCTATCTATTTGGGGCAAATTGTCAGTGAGAAACTTCCGCTCGAACTCTTTGGGACAAAACTGCCTCTTTGAAAGGGTAAATCCCGTTGCATGAAGGTCTGAACAATGGCCAAATGTGTTGCTGCTACTGCTGCCGCTGCTGCTGAGGCCGGGGCTGTGACAAAGAGCGGATTAATTGGTGCCGCGGCTGACTGGTTCGAGATGGCTCCACTCAGCCCGCGCCGCGGGGAGCCCCATTGACTGGGCCCCGAGTCCCACTTTTCACAAACTCCAAACAAAAGTCAATTTCTTTTTTATAAGGCGAGGGAAGAAAAAAAAAATCAGTTCATGTTTGAGCTCGGGAAGTTGACTTGTTGGATTATAGGGCGTCATGCTCTCTCTGTCTGTCTCTCCCATGCTTTAAAGTTGCTTCTCCCACTAAGAGAAGAGTGAAGAGGGGAAAATGGAAGCAAAAGTGAGCTGCTCTCATCAGTGTGAGCATGAGAGTGGGCTCTAGGAATAGAAAGCTACCAAGGATCCTGAACTCTGCGACTGTGCTGGGAACCAAGGAGGAGCTCTTCTTTAGTGGAGTTAAACTTCTTCAGCCATCTGATGCTGTTCTGAAAGGTGTCTGCAGGACATTCAATCCTTAGGTATATAGTCCTGTCAGGGAATGAAACTGAGTCAGCATGGTCAAAGTCAGAACATGGGACTCCATGACTGGCAAAGTCTCCTGCCTTCTTCCATCAGCGAAGGTTTTCTTATGTGGGAGTGGGCAACACAAACAGATGTCTTGTGTCCTCCTTGAATAACCTTTGACTTCCCCTGACTCGAAGCAGGTCAAACAAGGAAACGTAGAATGAGGTTCCCAGGAGGTACATCCCATGCACTCAGAAGAACTATAATATATATAGGAGCAATCAGAGAGAGAGAGAGTAAAAAAGAAATAAAGCTAGGGGATTACTCTTATGCATACAGATGTTAATAGCCATTACCAAGCTGGCAAGGTTTCTGCAGCTGAAGTTATGCTGGAGCATTTTGGGAAGTTAATCCCTGTAATTGCTTTGATAATCTTGTGGTATTTAAGGTATCACTTAATCAATATTTAGCCTTTCTTTTGGAAAACAGTGATCCCAAATAAAAGAGAGAGGCTATCATCAGATGTAACTGCTGACCCTCTCCTCCTGGAGGTGGTATAGTATCAGATCTCCAGGTTACCTGCAATTTATTTGCATATATTCTGTCTTTGCAGGGAGATATTTCACACTGGATCTTATTTCTCCCTTTTCTGTAGAGTGGATCCTTTGATCTAGCTCTCACTAATTGTTTTGACACACAGGGGAGGGAGCAGGGCATCCAACAGTTAAAGTTAATTCCCTTGATTTTTTAAACACTATTTTCTGCAAATTGTTCTTACTTTAATGGAAAACACAGTGTGATTTATCATCTACGGCTTTGCTACAGACTATAAGGAGGCAAACAGAGATTGGAGTAGAAGAGCACAGAGTGCAGCAGTTTTATCTGAAGTCAATGATAATTCTTGTGTGTTATATCTCTGTGCACTTTGCTCATGAACTTCTGATATTTTAAGGTCCACATAAAGTGATTACAGGTTATACTCAGTCTATGTTTTAAGTAGAACTATCTTTGTAAAAATGGGTACAGCAAGAGCAAAACAGTAGGAACATCTGTTCACATTATCCATGTAGCTCTGCAAGTATAGCTTAACTTGAAAAGAGCTTCTGGCTTCACTACTGAGCTGGAGGATTTTACACCACACCACACACCCCCCTCCCCCGAACCTTTGACTGTGACCTCTACGCCACTGCATTTGCTCTTACCCTCTAGATGTTCTTTGACTTTTGGCTAACCTGACACTGGAAAGACTCTACTATCTTCCCAGGCTGATCCTCTTTTTGTCTATTTTATATATCTGTGTATAGTTCTGAATTAATCCATCTCTGATTTTATCAGTGAACGGGGAAAGACATGAATCAACAAATCTGTAGAAAGGTGAAATGATTAGTTTTATTTATTCTCCTTTTTCTTCCTCCTTATAAAAATCCATCAAGGAAACTCCAAAGATATGAAAATGAAATTTCTTGTATTATACATTAAATCTGGCATAGACGTCTACAGGAAGTAAAGAGATCCTCTCCTGGAGTTTTCCCTACTGTTGGGTATGCCGTTAAAATTTTCATGGTTTCCTAAGAGGAGCTTCATTAGTGTGCAGAAGACAATACAAAATATTATCCCTTTCATTGTGCCCCTATTCTGGCTGTCAACTACCAAGCTCTAAAACTAAAGGAGGCAATTTTCAGCACAGCAGCTGAGTTGTGGGGAACTCCAAGGGAAGGAATGGTCTGATACAGAAAAGGTGTTGGAAAAATCAAAGGGAAAGGGACTGGAGAAGAGGTGGTTAGAACTGACTAGAAGGACATCATTAGTGATTTTAGAGAGAGTTCCTGCAGAGTGAAGTGGCTGGAAACCAGACTGCTGAGTGTCAGAGAGGTGAGTTCAAGAGAATGGGAGTAAACTGGTCATTTGAAAGGATAAGAGGTAAGGAGATGAGAAAGGCATAATGGTATGTAGAGGAGGGCTATTTTTGCAGAGACTTCAGAGGCTTGTTTGAAAACAGACGAAGAGGGCAATCCATAGAAAAGTCTGCTGGTGAGTCTGGAGAAAGAAAGTGCCAATCAAAGAATGAGTAGCAATGGGGGAGGCTGAAGGGACCCTAGCAGGGAGTGGGTGAAGGAAAGGTTTTTTTCCAAGGATAAATGCAAAGATGCAGAGGATGAACACAAGGGTCTAGAGACATTCACCAGACCACGTCCCTGGATGAAATAAGGCAGGGTAGAGTCTGGAAGAACTAGCAGTTAGTTTGTGGAGAAGGGCAACAATGGAAGACAAGAGAAGAGCTGGGGGTAACTATCACCAGGAGTGACAAAAAGGAGGGGAAAAAATGACAATCAGAGTAGCCAAAAGGTGGCTGGAGAATGCAAGAGGTGTAAAAGGCAGAAACAGCTGTGCGGTGAGGTCAGTGACTCTCTGTTGAGCTGGCAGCTGAAACCTGGAGTTTTCAATATAGGACTTAAGCTGCAAAAATCAGCAAGAGAAACCAAATCAGCAACAGTGAGAAAGAAAAGGAATGGTTACCAGGAGCATACTGTAAGGCAGCAGATAAGAGAACAGGAGAAAGGGACTGGCACCACAGCTGGCAGATGTAATGGAGTTCAGAGTGAGGCGAGGGGAACTGGAGACACAGCAGTGCCCTTATGTTCAAGGGATTTTGACATACTAATCTAGTTTGAGGCGTGGCCATGAAGGTTTCCAAAGCCCGTGGTCCTGATTCAGTTGGTGTAGTTGGGAAGTATAAAGGACACTCCTAAAATGAAATAACAGCAGATAAGGAAGAAACTATGGATTTTTTTTATTATTATTCATCCATATAAAACCCTTGAAATCCTCAGAACTTGTCAGGTATTTGTATTTGCATCTTGGACAGATGAATCTGTCTTCTGAGCCTGACATTTTTGCTTCCTACCTAGAGAGTCTAGTGTTCAGCCATGGGCTCTTGCACTAGGACTGAACAAAGTGCTTTCCTTTCACTCCGTATTTTCTCTTCAGTGCCCAAGATCAACATACAGGTGCCTATATCAACCAGAAGGCACTTAAAAAACCTTATTTTGGGGATAAAGTCTTTACTTTTTCTACGTGTCTACTATTGGACAATGCTGAGCAGCTCAGTCACCCTTCCTGTGTCTCGGACTGTAAGTCTAGTGCAGCTCATGCACAAAGTTCTGACACTGTAGTGGGGCCTGTGGATGAATAAAAAGGAGAGTTGTGCTTTTTTCTATCTTTAGAGCTGTATAGGTGTTTTCGGCTTCTAAGAGAAGCAGACTCATTGTATTGAAACTTTACTAGGGTGATCTGTGCACAGGCACTATATTTGCTGGCATAAGTTAGGCAACAAGGTAGAGTCGATCTTTCATTACTTTTTCAAGCCTTCTGCCTCTCAGAGCCCCAAGCAGGGAAAGAAACACTATATTTTTTCCTGTAAATGAAATATATTTGGTAGGAAAACCACCAAGAAGCAGCAAATGTGCAGCCTTGCTGTGCTTTGTGTAAGGTCACTTTTGAGAGCTGAGCTCACTCTAAAGTTGTGAAGGACAAGGACTGACATCTCTATTTCTGTTGAGTCCATGGACTTCTTCGCCCACAGAAAAGTTCAGACGGTGGAGAGAGCCCATATGGGCCTCCTGGGCTGGCAAGCCAGCTCTTCACACCCCTCAGGGCTGAGAAGGTGGTGAGGTGGAATTTCTAGTCCAGGCAATAGTACTGGAGTCGGAACATTTACAATACTTCAGGTCCAACTCCAGTTTTGCAAAGGCAGTGGATTCAGTGAGCTGTGTTGGACCTCACTACCAGTTTGACCTAAAACAAATCATGTTTCTGTTGTGACAAGACAAATTAAATGCATTTGAGTTGCCCTGGTTTACACTCTCCGTCCATAAATCCTTTTTATGGTTATTTGTATGACATTGTTATTTCTAGATGACATCTGAGCATAATTTAATTTAACTGCACACTACCAGGATCTACACTATCTGGTAAAAATAATTTATTTCCTCTGGAAAATGATACTGAACTGCAGTGAGGTGTCTTTCACAGACTGTGAAAAATGACTTTAATATCAGAGTCAGATATTTAGTTCCAGTTCTAGGTACACAGAACCCTGTGCGTTGTGTCAATAAGGTAAATAGTGAGAGTCTCAGATGCTATGAAATATTTCCACAGATCATTCATTTTGTTTGAAATAACAAGTTTTAAGTTGTTATGTTCATTACTGAGTGGTGGTCCTGGTTTTGGCTGTTATAGAGTTAATTTTCTTCATAGTAGCTGGTACAGTGCTGTGTTTTGGAGTCAGTTTGAGAATACTGTTGATAACACACTGATGTTTTAGTTGTTGCTAAGTAGTGCTTACTCGAAGTCAAGGACTTTTCAGCTTCTCAGGCTCTGCCAAGAGGAGATGTACTAGAAGTTGGGAGGCAGCATAGTCAGGACAGGCGACTTGAACCAGTCAAAGGGATATTCCATGCCATAGAATGTCATGCTCAGTATACAAACTCAGAGGAATCGTCTGGGAGGGGCTGGTAGTAGTTCCAGAATGGGCTGGGATTCGGTCAGCAGGAGTAAAAAATTTTATTGTGCATCACTTGTCTTTCTTGGGTTTTATGTTTCTCTCTCTTTTTGTTGTCTCCCTTTTCTTTAAAATTATTATCATAGTGTTATTATTATATTTTGCTTCAATCATTAAACTGCTCTTATCTCAACCCAAGAAGTTGTTTAACTTCTTTCTCATTCTGCTTCCCAATCCTACTGGTGGGAGGTGTGTTTGTGTGTGAAAGCAACTGTGTGGTTGCCAGCTGGGGTTAAGCTATGGCACTGAGAAAAATGTCTTACATTTTATTCTACTGAGTATTAACTAGGTTTTCCCAATTAATTAGTCATTGGATTATTTAAGATGCAAGGGCAGTTAAAACAGTACTACAAGAAATTGAAACTATTTTTATCAGAGCCCTCTGCTGTGATTGGTTTTGTATAAACAAACAGAGGAGATTAATTTTACTTGACTTTAAAAATCCCAATTGCAGACTTGGTTATATTTATCTCCCCTTGTGCTGAGAAAAAAAACGATTTTTGTGATGAACTTCTCAAATCTATTTTAGATTTTGAATTTGGATGAAATTAATTACTTTGTAAAAGTATCAGCTTAGTAGATGCCCTAAAAGTAGCTGTCCACTTCCTGTCAGGTGAATCCTAGACAGGTCTTTAAGGACCTTACTGTTTAAGAGGGGAAAAATGGCAGAAAATGAAAGAACGGAAATATCAGTATCTCCTCCTCACAAATGGAGAACCAAAGTGTAGAGAGACTGAAGGTGGGATTCGAGTGCCCACAGACAGGCATTTGCATTAGCTGCAAATGTTCAAGTTTTGTATGTGGACTTTCTATAGCCAATTGTGAGTAAACTCTCCTGGAGCACAGTTCATTCTTGCTGTACCAGACATCCAAAATAGTATTATAATAACCACTTCTTGGTTAGTAGTTGTACGATGTCTTTCCTTCCATTGACTCTCAAGGTGTTCAGTCTCACAAGGCTCAGGTGCAGAAAACTTCACATGGATATTAACAGTCAGGTGAGATGAATCACCCCGGCTCCACGTCACACAGGAGGTTTGTGTTGGTGTCTGAGAGTGAGCCAAGTTTTCCTGACAACCTTAACAGCGATCCCCTTCTCTGAAGACCTCTGGCTTTAGTACCAATACGCCTTCTGAGGGAGAGTCTGAAGCTGAGGACCTTGAAAGTTTTCATAGGCTATAAAGGGCAATACACAACCACTGATGTGGGATCACTTGTCTCTCCTCTGAACGGCCAGGCAGAACGTTGCCTGGTTGTGGTGTTCAGTGGGAGCAGGGTAGAGCCCTGGGCCTTCGTTAGTCCTCCAGCTGTCCAGTGATGAGACTTCCAGAGGGAGGGAAGATGAACTGCTTCTTTTCTGCATCTTGGTGCCATACATGTAATTTGATCGTCTTTCCCCACCAATCAGTCCCACACGATGCCAAACCTCCTTCAGGACGTTGCAGGCAGAAACATACAAGGCGTGTCCACCTGAGGATATTTTTGAAAGGAGACACGGTTCAAACCTCCTCAGAGATTTGGGTCTTACTTATCCCCAGCCAAAACATTTCTAGGGCAATCACGGGACGCTTGGGGGGATGAATAATATACTTTGCGCCACTTGTTTGCAGAGTAAAGAGCAGTAGATGTCAACGTACGTGCCAATTATTCTGCTAGAAAATATATACGCGGTGGCAGAATCAAACCATCAAAATTAGAAATACAAGATCTCAGACTCTTGGTTAGGCATGTTGCATTTTGCATGACTGCGGCTTTTGCACCTGATTAGTTCAAGGTCTTTTGTTTTTTTTTTAATTCTACTTCACTGACACATAACTTCTCTAAAGAGGAAGAAATTGCATCAAGGTCAAAGCTGACATTTTCCATTGAGACCCAATGGCAGTGAAGGATAAGTCTGGAGGTAGCTTGATTTTCAGGCCTGTTTTAATTACTATATCAGACTTTTTCCAAAAATTTCTCCGAACCATACAGTTTCAGATTTTTTTTCTCCATGTAAATTTTAAGCTCAGTTAATTTTGTCCAAGAATGTGGGTTGCATAGTCAGATATTTGTGCAGGGATGTACATCTGTATGTTTATATTGGGGAACAATTATTACTCTCTTCTACTCTGCTCTGTTTTCCACTGCTGAGCAGAGAAAACTAGGAACAATTAATTTCATGTCTCTTCTGTAAGCCAAAGAAGCACTCTAAATCTTTACTTTCAAGAAGCAATTAACTTCAGGTTTATTAGTCAAGTTGTGCTATGAAGTTTCAATCTTTCATTGTACACTGAATTTTAATTACAATTTATTAAAATAATTTAATTGACTTCAGTCAATGGGCGTGAATGAGGGCAGAATTTCCCTGAGAAAGCTGTAGGCAGAAGAAAAGGCCACCCATCCTAAATGCCTTCTGCCTGCCCTTTTTTGGGTTGCATCAGACTGTTTGAAAGAGGGCTGCATTTATCATCTTTGATGCCTCCAGCTCAATGGTCAATTCATATTAGATTCCACAAAAGGCAGTGAACCAAATTCATCTCTGATACAATTCCATTGACTTCAATGGTCTTACCACAGGGATTAATCTGGCCTAATATTATAGTGTTAGAATGCGTGTGTGTGTGTGTGTACTATTAGCCCAGGCTCTTTGCAGGAGATCATGCCATGTAAAAGCTGGTGGCTGTTGCAGTTGCACTTTGCTCAAGAAATCCAATTCCTTTTGTTGACCCACTGAAGTTCGTGTTCCAAAAAAAAAAAAAGAAAAAAAAAAAGAGAGAGAAAAAACAGGAGACCAAAAACTCCCCCAAATCTCTAATCAATTTGGAACTGCAGCTGAATCTAGATGTATATTTGCTAATTTGGTGTATTATGCATGCAAATATTGGTATAAAAGGTGTTTCAATTATTTTCTAAGGCAGGGACCTATGCATTGTCTGCAGTCACAAAGAGTTTAAATGGAGTTATTTTTCCCTGCCTATAATCGTTCTCCCTTTTAAGTACCCAGGCAGAAAAAGTAAGTTTACTGCTTCTAGCACAATGGCTCTCTTCACTTTTAGGTTTGGGAGACCTGGGTGACCTACGAAAGTTAATTAGAAGGTTAACAAAGACTAAGGCAGAGTAGAATACAGCGCCTCTCCTCCAGCCAAAGATGTCATCCATTAATTAGGGAAATCGTTAAGGTGGCCTTTATTGAATCCATAGAAAATTGTCAGTTTGCGGTCGACAGTTTTGATCAGATTTTCCTCTCCCCAGTAACACTCCCCTTAATCGTAGGAGCCGCGGAGGGTTCGGGATGGGCCGGGAGGGGTGCGGGGGAAAGTGTGCGCATACAGGGGGAGTGTGTGTTTCAGCGACATTACAGTTAAACAGCCGCCAATTGTGACGGCTTTGATTCTCAGGCTTACATGGCATACTTATTCCATGATGTAATCTTTATTGAACCTGGAAGCTTGGGGGTGGGGGGCAGGGGGCAAGTGAAACTCGCTGCTGCCGCTGCCGCCGCTGCCTCTCAGCCGCAGGAAGCCCTGGGAGTTGATATTGCAGTCATCATAGGCAGAGCTCGCTGCTTGTGCGCGGTAATACGCTATCTGACTCCCTTCTCCTCCTCGCTGGAGAGTGTCTGCTTCCAGCAACGAGAGCAAACGGGCATCTGCACAACAGACCCTTCACTTCTCCGAGAATACGTTCGCTTTAAAGTTGAAGGGCCTTTTTTGTAGATCTTAGATTTTTTTATATTCTCTTTTCTCGCTGCAATACCAAATTGGTGTTGCTATGGAGAATTTCAAGTGAAGTGTTAGACAGTCCTGGCATTTTAACATGTATATTTTTTAACCTACTGGGAGAACTGGTTAGCTGGAGTTTTTTGCCGGTTTAGTTTTGACAACTTTCCCTACATGTTGAAAGAAGCTGTGTCAAGGACAGTGGCTACAGCGAGTCTAGCCTGCTCAGCGTTGAAACCAAGAAAGTGACCTAGGATTGAAGAAGTGTTTTGTTCCAACATGGGAAGCCATCACCTTCCAGGGGAGGAAGGCAAAGACAAGGACTACTGCAATCTAGGATGTTTACATTTAAACAACGCTGTCCTAGCTCTAATGTGCTGGAAACTATTGCCTGGGGCCATTGGTTTGAGGGTTTTAAACATGAGGAATCAAGAGCTGTTTGGATATCTAGAGGACTATATCCTACGCAGCATGTGGCACAAAATGTCTTAGAAAGATTTTAAAAGCAAAACAACTGGATGAATAACACTTTAACTGACTTGTGTTCAGGATAAATTATGCACAATTCCAGGCTATTAAAAGTATCTCGCACTTATTCCTGCACCTCATATTCTGGTAAAAAGCTTCTTCATGTTAGCATGAATTTCTCTACCAAAAAGAATTTGCATGTGACGTGGCAAGAAAAAGCAAGTTTTTATATTTACAGGGCACACATCTGCTTTATTGCCTAGGTATTTCCATACAATGTATTATTTATATGTATACGTAATACATATGCATTATTTATATGTATACGTAGTATATATTATAATTCAAGATCTCTTATAAAATAGTTCAAGTTTACTTTGTATTTTCAGTATGCAGAAGATGTCATAAGTATCAGCACAGAAACAGCAGCAAAGAAATGCTGAGTTGCTTCTGGTACGCTCCCTGCAACCCTCAGCTTTTCTGCATCCTTCCTATGCCTAAAGGGAGTGTCCTGGTTTAAGCTGGGACAGAGTTAGTTTTCTTCCTAGTATCTCGTACAGTGCTGTGGTTTGGATTCAGCATGAGAGCAATGTTGGTATCACACCGATGTTTTAGTTGTTGCTAAGTAGTGCTTACCCAAAGTCAAGGACTTTTCAGTTTCTCATGCTCTGCCAGCAAGGAGGCACAGAAGAAGCCAGGAGGGACCGTAGCCAGGACAGCTGACCCAAAATAGCCAAAGGGATATTCCATGCCGTAGAGCATTATGCTGGGTATATAAGCTGGGGGAGTTGTCTGGGAGGGGCCGACTGTGCTTCAGGGACGGGCTGGGCATTGGTCAGTGTGTGGTGAGCAATTGTGTTGAGTATAATGTGCCCCTCTTGGGCTTTATCTGTCTCTTTTTGTTGTCTCCCTTTTCATTACTGCCATTGTTTTAATTATTACTATTACTATTATTATTATTTTATTTCCAATATTAAACTGTTCTTATCTCAACTCATGGGTTTTACCTTTTTTTCCTGTTCTCATCTCCACTCTACTGGGGTGTGTGTGTGAGCAAGTGGCTGCATGGTATTAGTTGCCAGCTGGAGCTAAACTGTGTCAAGGGGATGGAACAAGGTATGTTCCATGAGCAAGGCTTTCTCCATATGTTGAAGAGCTCCCAGGGACTTGTGATTTGAACCGGAGAGGCACTGTGTTCCCACAGCTCTGTTTTGGACATTTTTCTGGTTTAGGCTAAGAGACAAACTAACTCAGCCATTGTGCAACCACTGAGATCCTCAGATAAAGTGTTATAAGAGGGCCACACACTATTATTCTTTTATTATGGAGCAGCAGAGGCTGTTCAAGAGTTACATTGGATTTTTATATGTTCCTACTTTTTTATATGTTCCTACTTCCTTTTGTCTTCTAGTAGCAGTCCTGTGGCTTTCAGAGCTTTGGACTCCAACTAGAGGCGGGTTCCTAAATTTAAGGTGGCATCCCTGGGAGGCTTTGAAAATCATTCTGGGTAGGGCAACACAGGGTCTCTGTTGCTTAGACATATTTTCATGCCACTGTATCTTCCGTATGGAGAGCTGGTGCCAGCATTAACTTCAGCACTCCTGCAATGAATCTTCTGGTGCTATTGAACAGCATTTGTACAAAACCCCTGGTAATTAGTGCATTACTAATGAAGGTGCATGGGCAGGATGAAATCTCAAGTGTGGAAGAAGCTTCTTGTAGCTACAGCTATAAGAAACATACCAAACTAGAGAAAATTATGAGTTACAGATGCTTTTTTCTCAGCCGATGCTCCTGGAGTTGCAGACCAAATTTGTATCCTTGGTATGGAATTTTACCACATTTCTCATGTGATTTTTTTTTCCCCCTTGGCAGCTGTGACTGGGAGCAAAGCAAACAAAAGTCACTGCAAACACAATTTTACAGTGATTTCACAGTTAAATACAGCTTTGAGAAGGATGGTTAAAGGTGCATGCTAATACTACTTTTAAACTATATTCTATATAGCAACACTTATAAGTGATTGAGAAGGGTAAAAGTGGCCTTGAGTTTTTTTAACTCAAATTTCTTAAAATGGCACAGGAAGGAATTAGTAACAGGAGACAAGTCAACAGAAGGCCAGTCAAAACCAGAAGTTCTCTGGATGCCCAGGAGCCTGGTTTTGGCTGCTTGTGCAGTTTCTCCCCCTGCCATCTTTAAAAGCACCATGGAAAGTATTTCAGGGGAAGTCTGAGTATCTAGAAGGTAGATAATCCACTTAACATTAGTCATCTTCTCCTATTTTCGTGGCCTGAGTGTCTTTTTCTATTCACAGTGGGCAGGGGACCACTTGTAAATCTCACTATTTTGACCTGTTTCAGACTCCCATGTCAAGATAAGACAAACTGTGCCCTGAACATGCCTACTCCCCTCCTTGGAGGGAGTATAAAAAGGATCTGGAGAACAGTTTTGTCTGAGTTAGGCTCATTCTTGAAACTGAGTGCTTCATCTAAAGCAGAAGCATTTTCTTGTGAAGGGACTCTAGCATCCCTAACACCTTGTGGGAGGAATGAAGGATCACTGCAGAGCTGTGAGGTGGAAAAAGAGTTGGCTAGAGAAGAGATGACAGTTGGCTATGCTGGGTGTATGCTGGAAGGGAATTTCACTCTTGGAATATCTCAAGAAGATTTATATTTTTAATAAATATCTGGATGCAAAATATAGCAGCATCAGCTATAAAGAGTAGGACAGAACTATTCAGGAAGAGGCCTTTATAAATATAATGGAGATGGTTTGTAATCGTGTAAAACGTTCTTAAAGGTGAATCGGAAGCATCTCTGCTTGAAACCAGAAGTTCATTACATAGAAATGCAAAAGGGGGGAAAAAAGTACCTCCTTCTCTTACTCACCACACTCTGACCATGAGACTCCAAAGTTAGAGGGTTGCCAAGTAGGCAAATGCAATTCCAGTTTATATCAAATGAGCTGTTTCCAGTAGAGAAAGGAAAACAGGAATGCTGTGCTCTGCCATGCACTGAGACTTCCTGTGGAATTCTATGAACAAAACCTGCAGAAATGGAGGCTATCACAAGTGACTAGAATAAGGTCTAAATACCCAAGAAAAGAGCATGAGACCTTGCAGAAGGGATTAAAGCAACATCTGAAGGCTTTGCTGAAAGGCTTAGGAGATGGCCTGAGACTGGAGGTAAAATTTTTTAGGGGCAGCAGAAGCTGGAACAAGTTCAAAACAAATGAATAAGGAACCAGTAACCAGATGGCTGAGGACCAGCAGCTTTTCCGGGGACAGGGGAGGCCAAGGAATCTTTGGCAAGCTTGGAGGTTACTAACTGAGCAGGACAGCAGTGAGGATTAAAAAAGCTAAAAATACCAGCAGCACAAGGAAATCAGAAAGTTGTAAAAGTCAGAAACCTGATGTGGAATTAAGGCTGTCAGAGGACTTCTGCTGCCTAGCTTTATAACACTGTCACAACTGCAGAAATAGGAAGGGAAGAAGTCAAACACGCTGTACCAATACATAAGAAACCGGCTAAAAAGATTGCAGTGAATGATCTGACAAGGCATGCCCAGAACCCTTGTGTCGGGGAAGATGGACAGCAACAGTGTTTCCCAGGGACCAAACAGGTCTGAAACATTACCTGCAGCAAACAAAAAACCTTAGTTTCCGAACTGGGCCACACATTCCAAAGCCAGAAACCATCCCAGAAGACTTGGGGCTCACGGGGGTCTCAGGGAAGAGAAGCGGAGAATCTACCCAAGCTAAGAAGAACCTGAGGAACCTTCCCTCCTGGCACACCTCCAGCAAAGGCTGCCAAGATTCTTTGGCAATGGACCAGCTTAGAGGGACTCAGCTGGACTTGGCCTGGTCTGCAAAGACCACTGAAAGGAGGCCAGAGCCGTTCTGAGAGGTGCTGGAATTTGTCACGGGGCTCAGCTGCAGCTGTGTGCTGAAAGGGGACATTGCTGTGGGGCAAAGAGAGAGGAGCTCAGCGCTGCAGACATAGTGAATATGGGCAAGAGTCTGCACATGGGATGGGAATCCTCCTGATAGCACTTCTGAGTGATTAGAAGGAAGGATAGAGGTGGTTTGTGTGAAGGGGGAAATGTTTGCTAAAGCCTGTTAACTGCTCATTTAAGGGGAGCAGGTAGAGAAATACCACAATAACTATAGCCTGGAGAGTGGCTAAAATGGAATAACTGGTGGAACCCAGTGAAAGCCCTTGCCCAGCTTTGAAGTGGAAAAGGTGCAGCTTATTGACCTGAAAGTATGAGGAAGTAGAAGAGTCAGAGCTGCTGCCCCAGCCCTCCCAGGCAGGTGGGTTGGCCATGGCCAGCTATGTGAAGCCTTACCCACCCTGAGGACAGCAGGACCAGCTGAGCGCACAAGTAGGTCAGTGGGCATGGGCTGAAGTGAGGAGAGGCCGTAGTGAGCACCATGCAGCCTGCTCCACAGCCTTGTGAGAGGCCAGTGTCTCGACAGTGGGGTCTAGACTGTTGCGCTTGCACGTGTTGCGTGGATGAAATAGACTGGAAAAATGTATCTGATCTGTAGGGCATGAAAGGCCTGGCTTACAGGAGAAGAAGATGTCACAACACAGTCTGTACTCTGCTACTAAAAGAAAGCTGAGGAGGACCCAAGATGTGCCTTGAGATCCGGGATATCTTGGCAGTGAATGCTGCCGTGCATCAGGGGGTGGCACCTGCTTAAGCAGGTTGCTTTGGAGTGGAAGTGCAGGTTTGAAGCTAATGCCACGATGACCCTCACTTGTTGCAGGCTGGGTCTGTCACAGAGCCCCTGAAGTGCACACGAGCTCATCTCCTGTCAGAGAACACCACTCGAGCAGCACCACTTGAGAGATGGGCTGTTTGGGCCAGAGAGAAGATGACTAAATGTTATATGAAGGAAACTCCCCCAGGCTGCAGGCAGTGTAGATTTGGAGGCCAATAATTGTTGCAGCCCTCTGTTGAGCCAAAATTCTTGCTGACACCAATAGAGCCAGAACACATGGTGACTGTGCAGTTGTGAGTTATGGGCAACAAACAGAGAGAGTGAGAGCTGGGTCAGATGTCTTTTTAAAGACTAGTTAATGAAAAAATCTGTGAAGCTCTGCCTCTGGTAAGGGATCAAGGATAGCTCCTCTGAGTCCTGAAGTCACTTGTTCTACTTCATAATGAAGACTCAGGGCTCATCTTTAGAGGCAATGACCCATTAAACTGCCCCACACTGTCTGGGGAGAAGGCATTGTACAGACCACTGAAGACCTAAAGGTGCCTTCAGCAGTAACTTGGATGTGATCCACGGGTCTGGGGAAGGGAGGCAGTACTGCATGCCTCAGGACAAAGTAGAACATGCTGAAAGAAGTAACACCTTTGTAGGTGCAGCCACTGCCATGAGAGAATAACACCTTGGCTATTGCAGTCTGCTTTCCATACTTTGTTTTAAGAAGAGTTGGCAAGTGGCAGTGGAAGCAAAGAGCAGGAGTGAAGGGCAGGAGACAGCATTTCTACTGTGTCAGTAAGCAGCACTTGAAAGTGCCGGCTTCTGGCTGACACTGAGTGATCTTGGAAGCAGTCACTGCAAAATAGGTCCCTCTCAGCCTGTCTGCTCTGCTGAGATGGCTCAGGGCACTCTCAGAGACTGCTGGTAAGAAAGGCCGCATTTACAACTAGCCTGGGATCAGATCAAGGCTACCACTGAACTTGAGCTTCCTGAAACGAAAGTTGCTCTGAAAAGGGGCTCCTTCTCATGGACACGCAACCTGGCAAGAGAGAGTTTTCTCTAGCAAAAAGAAAAATATGGCTGTGCACAGGACTGGGCAATTTCCCAGGCAGTCACAGATGTGCAGAGTTTTGTGGGGCTCTGAATTTACTACTAAAACCTTATTTGTAGGTTTGCCAATATTGCAGACTCACTATATAAACTGGGTAAGAAAGCACCAACTGCAGCAGCATGAGAGATTTAACCACTTCAGAATTAGGGTTTCCTTTTTCTTGGCAGATCCAATATTAAAACCCCATAGGTGGCTTGTAGCCCCTCTGGACCCAGATGCAGGTCCCTGCAGATGGGAGGTTGCTCTGAAACAAAAATATATAGGTTATGTCAATGTGAAGATTTAGTATTAAATTTCTAAAGTTAAAGATCTAATATCAGCCGAGGTCTAAGTAATCCAGAGCCTTAATAAAGAGGAGTTCAGAGGAGCAGATTGCCTACAAGTGGGAGATGCAGTGGAACGTATAGTCACGCCCACTCCATGAAATAAGAAAGGTGCTACAGACAACTTGTCCCAGCTGCCTGCTGTAAGTCAGTTTCAAATGCTTCCCTGAGCCAGATTGCTCAAGAGAGGGACTCTAGAAGAGAAGATACTCCCTCCGCTTCTGTAACATGGTTCAAAATTTTCCAGTGCATGTCCTGAAAACTACTCCAGGATCAGATATGCTGGAGAAATGTAGATACTTCCCAAAGACTCTGCTTTGGATGTAACATGTTGAGGAACTAGAAAATCCGTTGGCAAATGCTGTCATCCCTGAGTACCGGAGAACTGTCATTGTCAGAACTGTCATTGTCTCATTAAAGAGGAAAGTATGTAAAAGGTGGGAAAATTTATCCAGAAATGGTTCTGGTACAAGCTGATGATCCTAAATACCTCATAGCTCTGTCCTGAGTTTTACATGAATTTTGAAACTGCCAAACATTTGGAGAATGCAAAAAATCTTAGACAAACTATTAGAGGATTTGTGATCAGTAAAACACCAGCAAAAGGCATAAGAAATTTGGCAAGAAATGAACTCTTTGCAATACTTAGGCTGCTGGCATGGAATAGATATATAGAGTAAGGAAGAAGCTGGCTAACAATTTATTAGAGAAGGGATGAAGAAAGGGAGCCCAAGACGTTCTTTCAGTCTCCTGAACTCCTCCTGCAAACAGGAACACCCTCAATGAGGAAGATAGTCTGTTGCATGTTGTACATGGCATGTGTTATACAGCTGAGGACTGTAGGTCACGTCATCAGCTGGAAGAGAGCAGCACAGCTTCATTTACTTTCATGGGACAGCACCCGCTCCCCCCAGCTGCAGATTCAGCTCCTCTGTGCTCTTCTGCTCTATTAAGGCAGTGGTTTTTCCCAGCAACAGGGTTTGCTGGGTGTTGCTTTTTGCTGTGAGCACTGGGAGAAGAGCAAGATGTGTCTTTCAATAGTGGACCTTGGAAATAGTTTAAAAGGTCTCATTACATAGCCACCCTTTGCCAACTTCTCTGGCACCTGAGGTCAACTCAGCATGTTTGTTTGGGGTAGTTCTCTTACACTCTGCTGCAGAGAGGGATCTGCCTTCATGACTTTTGCCAGCTCTGCAGTGTGTGTAAGACCTTGATATTAGTCTCCGGAAGAAGAAAATTTTGTTTGCTTTTCCAGAGAGTGAAAAAAATATCTGAGATGGATCCTCAGAAGTTACCTTGTTCTAATCAGGGTCCCTGTCTAAACCTCCAGACCACATAGCCAAAATGCACTTATGCATAGAGTGAATAAAAGTCACCCCACCTGCTGCAGTGGAAGTGGATGAGAGGGAAGACTGGGAGGGGACAGGATAAACCGAGAACATAATGTAGGAGACGATGAAAGGCGGAGACCAGTTTGTCTCCTGCATCCTGTACAGCACCTGGCCCGATAACTCTGACAGCTGAGAGACTGTGGGGCTTTTCTATGGCATCCAAAATTATGGAGGGGGTTTTGATAGGCCCAAAGATATAGAACTGTGTCCCTCGAGTTGGGGTGATTTGGGAGGAGCAGAGGCACCCACAGGGGAGGGAACAGAAGTTGGCAGGTACAGATTAAGGCAGGGTGGGAAGTAGGAAGGCAATGAGGTTATGTCAGGTTTGCAGCAGTAAGAGGTAGTGCTGGGGATGGCAGGGGCACAGCAGGTGTGGAAAGGAGAAATCTCTGCTTGGCAGGAACATCTGCAGGTCAGTGTGTCTCCACTCAGAGTCTGTTCAGCAATGTCTTCTGGTACATCAGGATGGAGGAAGTAGTGCCACCGGGAAACCTTCTCCTTACCTAGTCCTGCAGGACTTACTGCCTCAGCTCCTAGTCCTTGATCTGGAGTTCCTGGAGGTCCTAGGGGAGCTGGGATTCCTCTGTGCTTAGCACCCTCAAATGTATTGGAGAGAGGGGAGAGTGTTGCATACCTGGGAGGGCTGTCCTGCTCCGGGGAGACCCAAAAGAGACAGAGGCTTGCGCTGAGAACGTGCCGCTTCTTAATCAACAGACCTTGCTTTAACTGCCCGTGGAACAAATGCAACTTCCTACCGTGCCATATTGCTTACAATGTTGCCACATAGCAGATAAACTGAAATTCTAAACTTCCCAGGTCATGAACTCTAGGCTGTCTCAGGCTGTGCCAGGGCACGGCAGAGCTCAGAGCACAGCAAACCTCCCAGAAGCAGCGATCACACCCACAGCCCCTGAAGGTGGCTCGCTGCTCCCTCCGCCGGGGCTGTTATCCAGGGAAGCTTAGGAGGATATGTTCTTTAACTCCGGTGGGCTTGGGATCAGGTTTATGCTCCTTTGAAATCCTCGCCACATGTGCAAACAAGTTGCACTGGGTGGTGTAATTTGAGAACGAAATTAAATGAAGAGGTGACGTGCCAACAGCGTACACAAAACAAGGGAAGCATTTCCAAATCACAAGCTGCCACGGAGCAACGAGTTTTTACATAATAGCAAAATTAGGGTTTGGATGACTGGTATTCTTCAACAAACTTTTCAGAAATATTTCCTGGAGCAATCCCAAAGAGAGAATCCTCATTTACCCTATTCCTTTCATAAGTAATTGAATTCACTTGTTTAGGGTTTCTGCCTCCTCCACCTTTCATTCAGCGGCAATGTGAATTCTGCTAATCTCTCTACAAAACAGTCAATCTCCTCTAGTCTCACTAACCATCGTTCAGCGACCCAGTAACGAAAAATTGCTTTGATCCTCTCTGTTTGCTTCATCGCCAAAAATATCTCCATTTTAAAAAAATTTTAAAATCTTTAATAAACTATTCCAGCCAAAAGGAATGTGTATGATTAGTTCAGTGGATTTTTTTTTTTTCCCTTGCAGTGCGTTGTTTGAGAAACCCTGAGAGCTAAGAAGATTGCAAAAGTGGCTCATAGCTTCGGGAATGGGTATACAGCATTACCATGAGTGTCCAAATGGTTATGCAAGCCTGGAAAATTACATAGAGGAGAAGAGGGAAAATGCAGGGAGCGGATTAGTAGGCACTCTTTCTGGATACCACATTTACGAGTAAATGTGGGCTACAGATTTTTCAGACTGCAGCCGTCCTGCTGCATGCAGCTACCCAGTGCTGTATTCATACCATACTAACTTGGATAAGCAGGACAGTGCTTTCCACATCTATTCAGGGAGGAGATCTGAAAATCATCTCCCCAGGAGATTACATTACTTGTCAATCATCTCTCTACAAGACAGAAAACTTTCCCCACATTTTGGGGTGAGGGCTAAGGAGGCAGTTTACTGCAGCCCATCCACCTTCATTGAATGTATGCTTTTCTACGGGTTATTCAGGAAGAATGAATTTTCAAATATGAATTTTCACAGCAATCAGCAAAAATTAAAACCTGTTTGGAAAAAACACACCCACAGTGCTTTTTCTCTGTTCTCCTTGGGAAAAGTAGAGAATTGCAAAAAGACTGAAAAATATTGTACTGCTCTCTGAAAGGAGATAAATAAAAATCAATCCCTCCCACTCCTCATTTTCTCTGCTTCTGTGGAAGCCTCAAACACAGTCATTTCTTCACTGGTGAAAGTAGATGCTTTTTGCTCATTCGTCTTCATCCCTTGGAAGAGAGTATAGCCAGCCTCATACAGCACAAATCTCCGTTAATTTCCGTGATGGATTTACAGGCTGATTTCCTCCTGCCTACTATTCTGAGCCATCAGGTCATGAGATATGCTGCTGTGAAGTACTCTGTAACACCTGGAAAAAAGTTACTGTGCTTTGAAGTCGTGTGGCACTCTTCAGGAGAGAATTGGAGGCACACTGCAAACACTTGGAGCCAGATCAAGGGAATGCTGCTAGTGAGTCATTTTACTTGAATGAAACACACTTCCATTCCCCACACAAATATGTGTCTATATGTGTGCTTTTATTTTCCTAGACACATTAGTTTTAGTTATTTACCCATTTGTGCTCTGGATAATTACATGCTGCGGATTCAATTGGATGCAGATTTATTCTTCACTTCCTGTCCTAAATTCTCTGCAATTAAACAGCTGCTGTGTGCTTGGTGTAATAAATTTACACAAAATCTGGGATGGTTTGGCATAGCAGAAAGGTTGTTTGGCACGGGCTTAGGACGGCTACATTACGTACAACTGGCAACCCCCATGCAGGTTATGCTTTCTCTCCTGAATGAGAATTGCCCTACTGCAACCAGAACGGGCCATTTGCATGACAGAAATGTTTACAAATTTATAACTTGTTTTGTTTGGCTACATAGAATATTATGTCCCAACCTGAAAAAGAAAATTTCCTTAGCTTTCCTGAGCTAAGTCTTTCGAAAGACCTAGCTGGAAAGGAACAAGAAGAGTAAATTCTCCAGGAAGCCTCTGTCTGCAGAAATACCTCCACTTAATTTTTCCAGGTGGAGATTTCTCCCGCCACTGCTGAGAAGGGTGGGAAATAGGGGAGGGGCCTTTTTTATGTACTTCTGTGTATGCCATAGTATTTTGCAGCATTTTGCACTGTCATTAATCAAACACACAGCTCAGATGATGATCTCATCTTTCGCCAGGGCACTCACTGACCTCCTGTTCTGATCCACCTCCCTCAGGAGCAGATCTCACACCTCCAGAACAGGCATCTCCCCTTTGATATGTGCCCGTCATCCACACAGCGTCGCCGGCTCCTATGGCATTTGTGGCCTCAAATGACTGTGGTCTGTGTGCCAGCACGAGCAGCACACTGTTCTTTTCGGGGAGCAGATGTAAAGTCTGTTCTTGCGGGGCCTGCAGACTGGAATTAGAGATGTACTTCTGTTTATGAGTTAGCACATGTGTCCTTTTGTTTCCTGATACCTTCTGCATAATGAAGTCAATGAGAGTTAAACTCCTCAGCTGTGATTCACATATTCATTAATCTCCTGCAGTAACAAGTACAAATTTTACAGCTCATACAGTGAGCTTATTACCAGTGTAAACAACTTGCTGCATCCAAAAAAAGTGTTGCGGGAATTAGGTCCCATTGTATTGAACTGAAGGAAGGAAGGGTTAGAAAAAAGTGCTGTGCATTACTACCTAGGCTCAGATGGCTCTGATCTCGTTATTGCATGGCAGTAATTCTAGATCTCGGCGTGAGAGCTGCCCACATCATTTCCACAAGTGTCATTGGGGTTTGCTGGGGCCCCACAGAAATTAACAGAGATTTAGCCAGCATGGGAGTCACTAAAAAATGCCTAGAGGAACAACCCATCTGAATGCAAGAAGGATTATTTATTTAATTTATCAATTCAGGGGTGAAATGATGCCCAGGCAAAATTGGACAGCAGATCACGTTGTGTTTCTTCAGCAGGAGTTCCCAAGGTAGACTACTTTTCAGGAATCGCCCCACAGGCTGACTTTTGGAGTCACACGAAGAGGCATAACCCTCTCTCAAAGGGTTCTGAAGGCATTTCTGCACCGTGTCTGCTCCCAGCCCATTTCCATAGAGTTGAACTGTTGTGGTTCCCTTCACAAACCCACACGTGGTACCTGCGCAGCTGCAGGGCTGCAGATGCCTCTGGGATTAAAGGGAATGTGACATGCCCAGGATAATCTGTCATAGGAAAGGCTGAAGAAATTATCTTCTCTTCGAGAAGAAGCACCCATCTCTTTATTCCCACTCTTTCCACAGCCTGTGACTGTGTCTACCCCTTCCCTGAGAATATCCAATTTGCTTTGACTTAAATAAACAAGTCAAGCACCCCCTTGGCCCTTGGCCATTTGAGAAAGGATCATTTTCCTTTTTCCAAACCACTTTGACTCAGGTCCTGCTCAGGATATGGAGGATTTTCCCTTTTCTCCCACCCCTCCATCCACTGAGTTGAAGAGGAACAGGATCAGGCCCATGATATGATACAATTTTTCTTGTGTTCTATGCTTCTCAAAGGTTCAACTCTAATCCACATTTTCTTCCTCCTATGAAATGAAGTTGGAATTATCAAGGCTTCTGATTCAGCTATGAGGGAGCTCTGAACCAGATGAAAATGCTGAGTGGATGGGAGCAGGTAGCAGGTTATTAGCTCGAGGTTGCCTATAAAGAGGTATGGAGAGGAGCATCTCTGCAAAGGAGGCTGACATGTTTAGTGACATAAAGCGGCTTGACTGTTAGCTTCTTTTTTTTTTCTTGCTAAATGACAAGACAAAGCCACCTCTTCTCTCCTCCAACTCCCCTCACCCTCCCAAGCCATCCCCTTCCCCCTAGATGCTTGGTGTTTCTTCTTTTAGAGGGGAAAAGAAAAAAAAAAAAAGAAAAGAAAGGGAGAGAGACATTTTCTTTCACACAAGCCCTCAGAATTACAGTTCATGAACTATTCAGTAAACTGACCGGCATGAACCTCCCTTCAACGGCCTAATCTAAGGGGTGGATCTATGTGTTTTGTTGCTTGTCAAAAACAATCACTGCTCGGCCCATTACATTTACAGCACGTCGTCCTTTAATTGGTGTAACACACTGAGGGCTGAAAGGAAGAAAGTCCTACAAAAGCCCCCGAGTGAATGAACCCTGACTCACACAAAAATACTCTTCAGAAGTTCAGAGCTGGGCACTAACAAGGGAGGTAGAGAGTTAGTTTGAAAAGGGGTTAAGTTCAGAAATGTGCCACCTTGAAGACCCTCCCATCAAAGCCATGATAGCATTGACAAGATGGGGGGGGAAAAAGTTAATATTCCAGCCTTTCGCGTTTGAAGGGAATGCGGGAAAGAACTGGAGATTCCTCTCGGCTCCCCTTCCCGGCCTTACCCTTTTCACTTCGGGGCCGTTCTCATTGTGTCTTTCGACTGCTAAAGAAAAATACGACAGAAAAAAAGAAGAAAAAAGCCCCACAAAAAGCGAAATGAAGTCCGGGCTGGGCCGGGCCGGCCGAGGGCTGACC
>VZTF01006323.1:0-31925 GCA_013397755.1 Cnemophilus loriae | reverse complement strand
GGCCGGGGGGCCCGGGGGAACGGGGCGGGAGGGCGGCATCGCTCGCAAAGCCACCTCCGGGGCTGCAGCCACGGCCGCTCCTCAAAACAACCCCTTCCCCATGCCAAAAAACCCCGGCTTGTACGGGACTCTCGGACCCCCGCCCCTCCAAGCCCCCTACCCAAGGGGTGCAGGACAGCCTGGGCGTATCCCTGGTCCCCGACGCAGAACCGAGCGAGCTTTCCCCAACCGCTGCCCGCAGCCCTACCCTGCCCAGGAGAAAAGGGTGGGAGGTTTTGGGGGGAGTGGGAAGCCGCCCCCGGCCCCGGGAAGGTTGCTTGCCCGGTCTCTGGTGTCAACAGGTTGCTGCTGCCGCTCAGCCCCACGCCCCTCGGCGCCCACCTCACCTGTGACAGGGGCAGTGTGCTCGGCTCCCGTGTGCGTGAAGCTGTGGAGGGGACCCGCGCACCTCTGGGTGTGTGCTGGGTTTCACCGGCTCTTGTCCTTTCCTCTGCTGAGTTGTGTAAGCCTCCCCTATTGCAAGTTCAGGAGTTGTGAGTAAGGGAACACCTGGCTTGGAAAAAAAAAACCCAAATCTGGTCTCCGTATTTCTGCGCTCCGAAGGAAAAAAAAAAAAAAATCACAGCTGATCTTCAGAGGTCTGCGTGGGAGTGAGCCCTGGGGGTTGCCCCACCACTGTCCTCGCCGAGACAGAGCTGTGAGCAAGCGGAAAGGTGCACCTGGATTCTGTCCATCCATCTGTCCACCCGTCAGGCCACTCATCTATGCTCAGCACCCCTGCCTGCCCCGCGGTGCCCCCAAGTGCGCGGGAGGGCCTGCGCTGCCACGGGCGGCAGCTCCACGCGCGACGCCGGGGCCCAGCACCCCGCGACGAGGAACCGCGCAGGGAGAGGTCCTGCCGCGGGTGCCCGGCTGTTGGACGGAGCTCTCACAGAGCGGGGGCTGGCCCCAGTCGGTGCTGGGGACTCTCCGGTCTGTGTGCGTGTGCGTCCCCGCTTTCGCCGCAAGTGAACATGTTGAAAATCCCGTGGGAAATTCCCGGGATAACCCGCTCCTTATGTTTTTTTAAATCGTTTGCGGACAAAGGTATGCAGGCTCTGAATAGCTGGAAGACGGTGAGACATCAATTCACGTAAGACAGTCCCAGACATTCACAAACCCGTGCTGCTCAGAAAGGCTTGGCCGAGCTGCTAAAGAATTGACGGGTTTGTGTCGAATAATTAACTCCTCTCGTTCAAACACTTCAATTAATACAGCGCAGAAAGGTAAGAAAGTCAAATTTGACTATTTATGGATTCTCACAGCCTGACCTCTCCTCTGCCACTGAAACTTCCCTTCTTGAAAATTTACTTGGGGTCCTTCGCTCCTGGAAGGAGCCAGCGTAAATGTCCCCTTGGACATGGACTAGAGCTAAATTCTGCCAGCCAGAGATTTCAGGGGCATGGTGTGGCCAGGAAGGTCAGGTTGCCTGCACTGTCCCTGCAGCTAGGTTCGCACAGTTCCTCCTCGTGGAGAAAGATTGAGTACACAGTATTAGATCAGTTTTAAGACTGCAAACGGGTTGTGGATTTTTTATCTGTTGTTGGTTAGTTGTTTAGGGTTTTTTTTTGGTGGGGGGGGGGAGGTGGAACGATCGTTTTTTAAAATAAAAACACTCTAAATGGAAAAAAATAATTTTGAAAAGAAGCTATTACAAATAAAACATTCATAAATATCATCCCAGCACTCGAAGTTGCATTCACTACATGTGATATTTATGACTG
Source organism: Cnemophilus loriae (assembly GCA_013397755.1). Taxonomy (NCBI): domain Eukaryota; kingdom Metazoa; phylum Chordata; class Aves; order Passeriformes; family Corvidae; genus Cnemophilus; species Cnemophilus loriae. Next base: position 30,162 of record VZTF01006323.1, on the reverse strand, counting down.
AGACAGTATTTATTGTTTGTTTTTTTAATATAAATTTTGTGTGAATCCTTGGAAGAGGGGAAGTGACTTTCAGGTCACAGCAGCAAGCTGGTACTGAAACATAGTAATGAATACTGCAAGGTGTGAAGGCAACTGTTTACAAGATTTCATCCAGTCTTCAGCTGCCTGTAGCCTTTTGGAAGTGCCCGTTGGTGCCTGCTATCCATCTGGTACTCAATGTTATATTTACTGCCTCTTGACCAAGGCGTGCTCCCTTTCTCGCAGGCACACAACCTCAGTGAACTTTGTTGAACAGACTTGGAAGTTCACAAATGAGAAAATTTGGCCCTTTGGGGAAACCACAATGGACCAGTGCTGGTGACACACGCCAGGTGGGAACAGTGCTTGGCTCTTCCTGAGTTCCTCGCATCTCACAACAGTATGGCTGTAGCTGGCCGAGGCCTGGTGGGATGCAGCCATGGTGGACTTTCCCTCCACAGGTGTTTCTGCCAACCCTTCGCCAGCAGGAACCTTGTTGTTACAATAACCTAAAACTGTGCTGAATACTCTTTTCTTTTTTTTTTTTTTTTTTTTCCTTTTCTCAGAATTAACATAGATGGAGAATACTTCAGGTAAGATTGTAACTCTGTAGGATATTCAATGGTTACTTTCGACACATTTACTGAAATAACCTGCCGTGTTTATGGTATCTTCTGTTAGTGCTCATCTTGCCGTGCCCTTTACCCAGAGAAGAATGGAAAAACTTTTTCTAGAAAATTATATTAGTGAATAGATAATTTTCTACTACCATGTGTAAAAGGAAGCACCTAGGTACAATTCAAAGAAGAGATGTAAAGCAAAGAACTCACCAGGACAAATATATTTGGAGACACTTGTCAAAATATTCTTTCTCCCTTAGCTGATTAGTTCAATGTTCATGTCAGCTCCTGCACCACTGCTTCAATCCTGGCCACATGAGTACGGGAGAGAAGGACTCCTGCTTCTGGAGGGTGTCCTCCACTGGCTTATCCCAGAGGGGCTGCAACACAAGGAGTGAAACTTGACAGGTGTACAAGCGGATCCAACGCCTGTCAAAGCCCAGCCATTTTCCCTTATGAGCCGTGTTTTAGGCTTGTGCTTTGGGAACTTGATGAAATTCAGTGGAGATATACCAGTAGCAGGAAACAATCTGTGCAAAAAGGGAAGAACAGTTTTGGGTTGCTTCCTGCTGGAGAAGGGACTGGGATGATACCACACTGACCCCAGGGTAACTAAGAGCAAATCTTGGCTCACTGGGTATCTCTGAGCATGGACAGTCCTCCACACTGCAGTGAACTATAAAAAGAATACAGCTTTCATATTATTTGTGTTGATCAAGAAGTTATTTGTGGTAATTTTGTTATTATGCTGCTTCTAATCTTTCTGCTGGGTTTTAAACATTATCTTCAGATGTCTTTTTTCATACTTTATTTTTTGGTATCATCCTGTTTTACTGACATGAAAAATATCCAGTCTAACAGCTCTTCTTTCATTTCATAACGAACAGCACAATTAAGACTTAATTAGATGCGTAAGAGTAAGGAAATGGCAATGCCACACAGGACCTTAAATGTGGTATCATTCAATTGCTTAAGTGCAGAATCTTGGGAAAAAAAATCCAAACAAAAAAAATCCCATCAACTTACTTCTAGCTGTATCTTTACAGGCTGGCATGATTGCCACTGACAATTATTGTTTTTCCAGCCATTATTCTAAAAATACAATGTACTAATTTTTTTCCCCTTTCCACAGTAAAAACTCTGACAGGTGCATGGAAATGACATTTCTCTGTGCATGGGATTCATAGAGAGGATTATATGTAAATATTTAAGGTCTAAGCAAAGATCATATGGCACTACAGATGATTTCTGAAGTTATTATGCTGTTATATGCCTACCGAAAAAAAAAAAACCTTCATAAAAAGAGGCGGGGTAGTTTTGCCTTGTTGTAAGTGTGCTGGTGCTAAATAGGGAAGAGAGGTAGCTGATGGATGGCCTGTCTTGGTGTTCACTCTATATCTGTTTGGAAATTGGAAATTTACTGCTGGATTTCTGGCTTACCATCACAGGTTGCTTCAGTGCCTTCTGATATCCCAGCCCCAGGGACAGGACAGTGTCCAGGGCTCCTCCACCCAGGTTGCTCCAGCTGAAAGTGGCTTGAGTATCCACCAGAGGCTACAACAATAGACTTCATGAGCAGGTGGATATGGAAAATGAGTCCTGGGCAGGTCTCTATGGTCAGTGATAGTCAGAAAAATACTTGCTAATCCTTTGAGGATGTCAAGTGCAGGTCCAGCCTCTCCCCAAGAGAACAGATAGCAAAAAGGAGGGGCTGGATGTACTGGGAGGCATTTAACCCTAAACCTTACCCTGACATAGAGGAGATTCGTGATTCTCTAAAATGAGAACGTGGTGATCCGGCTTGAGGAAGCTAAGAGTCTGTTTCACAATTTTCCATTCAAATTTCCCAAGACAAACACATTGCAGTCGAGTTGGACAGCCTGGCAGAGTAGACCTAGTCACAGCTCTTTGGAAAACTGTGATGCTATTAGTGTTTCCTTGTTTCATTTGGCAGTTCAGGGAATAAACCAATTTGGAGAATATTCTTAAAAACGCATTCTGTATGAGGCACTGATACACATTTTCTGTAAGTCTAAAATTGAAGAAGTTATAGTTGGTGATAGCAGTTTCTTGTACATACCCAGAGAATGATGTTCCTGAGTGTGTCTTCACTTTTCAAGCATCTGATCTTCCCTGACTTCCAAGTAACCGATGCAACACTATTGCTCCTGAAAGCTCCAGGCAGGATTTGGCATCTGATTTGCAAAGACACTGATGAATTTTGGGGGGTTCTCAATTAATGACTGAAATGATTGTGTATCAATTGCTTTTTGTTTTCCTGACTTTGAGTCCTTTTGCTCATTCTTCATGGTTTAGTGCAGATGTGACTCTATCGCCTTGTCCTGAGTGAGAAGGTTTTCATATTCTTTGCTATCCACATGGAAAAATAATGCTCCAAATGGACAGTGCTAGCAGGCCCAGTGGCTCAGGCTGGTCAGAAGTAGTGCAGCTAGACAGGTGTTTGTCAATCGCTTTTAAACAAAGCTCACATAATCTTTTGAAAATGAGAACTGGCTCAGACCAACTCTACGGTATTGCCAGGGTGATTTAGACTCACGACTAACCAAAAATGCCTCAACATGCTGACAGTTTATTTAACATATTTATTTCCTCACAAGTTCTTTGTCAAGGGTGTGATGAAGATGTGTGTGTGCCCTTTATTAATTACATATGTGCTACTGTTTCCTGGACCACTTTCTGATGCTCTGTGGAATCTGGAAAACAGTCTTTTAATCGGGTGACCCACAGTTACGTTTTGACATCATCCTCAACCTGCACATGAAGGAGCCAACCATGGCCCCATGAATTAAAAGGGACATACAGGACTGTGATGGAGAGGGGGAAGAAAAGCTTTCCGTAGGCAGGGAATAGATGTAATGCACTGATCCTGTGTTCACGTTGAGCTTTGTCATCTTTGCAATGAAATTAGTCCAGATTAAAAGAGATTTCCATTTCCACAACGCCAGAAAACCTCTCTGTGGACAACCCTCACACCTCCCTGCTCTTGCCAGCCACTATTTCAGATGATGGGTAGCCTGTCTTCTGTGCAGCGGTTTTGGCTTAGCAGGCAGAGCCCTTTCTTCTGTTTCTTCTTGCCCTCTGAGCTGCTGCCTGCCCCAGTCTCCCTTACAGAGGCTATTGCACTCCCCAAGCACCCAGCCTTCTAGTCGCCCCTGACTCCTTTTACTCTTAGTCATCACTTAATTTTCTGGCACTGTCTTGGCATTTATGGTCTGTTCATCTTTTTCCAGCCCTCTGGTGTAAAGGTTTTATCCAAGCCATCGTCCTTCAAAAATAACAAGAAAATGTGAAAAAATACTTTGTTTCTCAGCTGACAGCGGCATAACTCAGGAGGAAGAGCACTGAAGGAAACAGAGAGACAGACAATTAGAGGGGGAAAACAGGTTCACAGCTTCAAACTGTTCATTTTCCCTGGCTCACACTGCCATTTCCTCAGATCCAGCAAGATGGCATAGGAAATCAATACTCATTTGCTGTGTTCTGTTTCTGCACTTTATAGGTAAGATTTTTTTCCTTCTATGCAATAATGCACTTGCCTGTAGTCAGGGTCGGTATTGAAACACTTGGATGTGTTTTCAAGAGTAATTGGGTGTACCCACACAAAATTTCTGATATTCTTGAATGTTTCAGAGATTTGCTGGCCAAGGCCAAATCCTGCTTGTGAGTACAACCCCTTTGGAGGGTTTGAGCAGAAAGGTAATGGCACCATGTCTATAACAAAATTAACTGAATGAGCTTGACAGCTGAGTTCTCAGTGTAAATGCCTGTTTCTGCTTGGTCACCAAATCCATCTGTTATCAGAGAAGGGAACCACGCCTTCTTCAAGCCGTGGTTCTGAACCACGGCTGAAAATGTTAGTGACTTTCTATTATTTGCTTTGCAGCATCATGTTTATTACTGATAAAACAGAGAAGCACTTAGTGACCAGACATCTTCCTTATAGGTCTGCAGCAACTGGTTACACCTCAGAGATCTCATCTGAAACTCTTGAGATTTTTTTTTTTTATTTCTCCCCCTCCCCTTTTTCTTTTTAAAATTTTTTCTTTCTTCCTTTGCCCTTTCTTTTTTCCCTCTCCCCACACCCCGGCACCATTTTCCACACGCGGGAAGAACACTTTATCTCACAGGAGAATATTAAAGTCTCTTAAGATGTGGGAAAGAGCATCCCCCTCGACCCGCGAGATGAAGGAGCAGCTCTGCCTCTCCCCAGCCGGTCCTGCCCGGTGCCCGCAGACCCACGGGAAGAACAGGTCCGGTGAGGACGCCGAGCGCCAGGTCTGGGGCGTGTTTTCATCTCTTCCCCGGGGTGCAGCTGCTGTCGGGGCGGCGTGGGACAGGCCGAGGTCCCTTCGCAGCCCTCGCGGCCCCTCGGAGGGGCGATGCGCGGGAGTGCTGCTGCCCTCTCCCGGGGGGATGCGGGCAGCCCGGCCGTGCCGCCCCCGCCCAGCCCCGGGCCGCCCCGCACCGCAGGGACACCCCGCACCGCAGGGACACCCCGCACCGCAGGGACACCCCGGTTTGCAGGGACACCGCGCTCCCGGCTCGGGCAAACGGGGCTCTGTGGACGCCGGCTGGCCGAGGGCGGCTTAGGGGCGGCAAGCGGCCCCTGTCCCCGTCTCAGGGCTGCGGGTGCCGGCTTGGTGCAGGCAGCGCCGCCTCCCCAGGGTTTCTCGATGTTTTGGCTGCACCCCTGGTAGGGAGCCACGGAAGGGTGACAATCTTCTGGCGGCGGGGCCGCCTGGGCACACGCGTCCTGCTAAGCAGCCTCAGGCTTCCACTTGGTGGACGCGGTCCCCAAACCAACAGGCGCTGTGCGGGAAGGGATTGCCTGGCCTTGGACAAAACCTCGGGACCTGCCTGGAGACTGGGCAGCAGGGCTCACGGAAGGTCCGGCACCCAAACCAGGGCCCTCACCCTGGTCATTTGGAAGTACAGGCAACGTGGTACGTTTTTGACCACACTCCCGCATTTGTCTGTGTTATACTCATGACGTGGTTTTCATTTGTTTTCATTCATTGCTTTGGAAGCCAGTTCTTCAGAGCTGAGGCACTCAGGACACTCAGAGAAGCCAGATGCTCTCTGTTGGGTGCTCTTCACCTGCCGATGGCATCTTTATCACCACCTTTGCCGCTGTGCTTTCACAAACCTGTTTTGGATATCTCCATGCTGTGACTTTTACTTCATGACTGGCACAAGCCAGCACCAGGTGGTCCAGGTGACACGGTGCTGGTGGAGCTGGGTACAACTGGTTGCTCTGGCAGCTACTTCAAACAGTCCTGAGCTCCCAGCAGCTGCCAAAACTGTCACGGCACTGTCGGCCAGCACTGTGTCCCATCACTGCTGACATGTGTGCAGCACTGAATCGGCTGCAAAAAATGGATGGGGCCATTCCCGCTTGGCTCCGTCATTTCCGAAGGCACCATGCTATGGAATCGCAGGGCCCTTCGTTATCTCTCTGATGCGTGTCTTACCAGAGCGCTACAAACCCCAGACTCGGTGAGAAGCCCATGGAAATGGCTGGAGAGGGATTGAGTCAGAAGGAACGGGCACGGGGTCAAGGTCCTGCCAGACAGAGGTGTTATCACATAGCCTGGCACTTCAGCTCCCGGTGAGGAGTTACGCACTGCTGTACTCACTCCTCCCGCTCTGAGAAGGGTTTTCCTTTGGTGGCTGCGGTTTTACTCCGAGTCGGCCACGTGGAAGTTTGGAGCCAGTTACCACCAAAGGTGTCCAGCTTCAGATAAAACGTGGGAAATACTTTGTTTGCAGAAAGCTGCAGTTTATTTCTCCATCACAATTTATTTCTCTAGGGGATTTTTTTCCTTAAATTGTTGCTATGTATTTCAGCATATTTTAAAGTCACTTCCCACAAGACAGATACTCCTAAAACCCCTTCTCGGATGAAGAGAGAATTCCCTGGATGAAACGCACGGCACAGAAACCGCGCTTCCCGCGGAGCAGGATGCTTCCGAGGCAGGTACATCCCGCGGGCACAGGTACAGCCCGCACACATCCCGGCTCTGCGGACACCCCAGCGCCGTGTCCCGGGACGAGTCCCGGCCACCCCGCCCTGCTCCGGGAGGAGCCCCCGGGATGAGCCTCGGGAAGCGGCTCCGGGAAGGGGCTCCTGGATGAACCCCCGGCAGGAGCCCGCGGGATGAGCCCCGGGATGAGACCCCGGGAGGAGCCCCCGCCCCCCGGGACCACCCCTCGACCCCNGAGCTGGCGGAGGAGCTGTGGAGCGCGGGGCTGCCCGGCGACCTGCCCGAGCTGGAGCCCGAGTGCCGCAGCCTGCTGGCCGCCTTCGCGGAGGGCAGCGCGGCGCTGACAGGCTGCCTGGGCCGGCGCGCCCGCCCGGTGCGGCTGTGCCAGGGCTGCCACGGGCCCTACCGCCGCCTGCTCGCACAGTACGGCAGCATCGCCCGAGCCGTCGGGGTGCGTCCGTGGGGGCGAGGGGGGTGCGTGGCTGCCGGGGCGGGCTGGGGGCCTGGCCCCTTTCCTTGAGGCTTCCACGCCTGTGAGTTCGGCGCCGGAGCACGTGAGGTGGCGGTGGGATCCTCGGGAAGGCAGGCTGAAAGCCTCGCCAGGGTGCGCCGGGCAGTTCGGCAGAGGCCGGGGGTGTTTGGGAAGCGCTGCTGCCAGAGACGGCCGCCTCTTTCTGCTCTGTTTGTGGCACGGTCTGTGCAGCCAGCTCCTGGCGTGGCTGGGGGCAGTCAGCTCCACCTGTAGAGAAAGCTGTGCGAGTGGAAAAACTTGAGTTGTTCTTGCTGATGTAGCAATGGCTAAAGCAGTGCTCTGGCTCACAGGGTGTACAGCACTAATGGGAAAGACTGCTAGAGCTTAGCTGCCTGGCACTTCCCGGAAAACGGATGGTCTGTGAAGCTGTGGCGAGTGATGCACATCGTCTTGTGAGGAGCCGTGTCACAGTGTTCTTGGCTCCAAAGCTGATGGGAGAAAGCCTGAGCGCTGGCTAGAGTCAGTGCACCCTACTGGTGGGAGAACTTTGACTGAAGCTGGGTCTTCTGTTTACATCCTCCAGATTTTGATCGTGCTTTGTTTTGGTTTTTTTTCCCTTCCTTTTCGTAGAGTTGGACATGGTTCATGGCTTGTTTTGTGTGTTCTCGTGGAGTTGATCAATTTGTAAAAGTTAGTTCCTGGGATGATGTGAGGATGACATTAGTGAATCAGACCAAAGGACATTTGTTCTGTGATGATGGCTAAAAGTGGGTGCCCTGGTAAGAGAACAGACAGAGAGTGAGTTTATAGGAGTGTGTACCCGGGACTGTGCTTTCAGTCTTGGGATTTCTGAATTCCAAGATTTAGAATTGTCATTGACAAGAAAAATCTGTTGCTCTTCAAGCCTAGGCGATAATTAGGTGCCACAGTGGCCTGCAAACCGTTTCACTGCACAGTTTCCTGTCATTAGAGAAGTATCAGTGTTGCTTTTGGGTAGTGTTTTGAGTTATTTTCCTATTTCCCCTCACCACCCCAGTGCTTGTATTGGAAGAATGCATGCATGTTCCCTTGGTAATTGTCCTCTCCAGGGCAAATATGCAGCCACTGGTTTCTTGTTTTATTTGCAAACTTGTAGTCTCTTCTGTTTGCTTCTTTTACTGAAGCTGTTTCACATCAGTGACTAGGTAAAGTGAGAAATTGAGTGTGTAATTCTCATGGGTATTTTTACCATATTTTGGCTAGGATTAGGTTGCCGAACATGTTCCAGTACTTAGAATATTTATGAACTTGTTGCAACTGCTGTGCTTGAGTGCTAGCAGCCTGGGAGGACTTGTCCACTGTGTGGTCTGGAAGACACATCTGTTGGCTTTCCTTCTGTGTGTGGGTTAACTAACTAGGTAAATAAAGGAGGTGGCCTCTTGCAACCTCAGTCTCTGATTACAATTAATCAGGTGTCTGATGTTTCTATATTAACAGTAGTTAGAGTGCAACGTGCCAGGAGCAGCCAGTTTTAAGTTTTGGACATCTCTGAAATATAAAATCCTCCTCACCAGGCTAATTAAAGAATCAATTAAGCAAACTTTATTTAAGGAATGATTTAGGTCTATATTTTCAGTTTTGGTAAAGTGCTTTTTCCTACTCATGAGCCCAGGTGGTGAGGAAGCTTCACAGCCTTTGTGAAGCAACCAGAGTTTCCCGCATAAACAACATTCTTGCATATCTGTAATTTAGTAGAAATGAAAGCGGGCGAACGTGGGAGTAACCAGATGTGGCAATATTTGACTTCTGCAGTTGAGCCTCCAAGGGAAAGTTCTTATTTAACCCCTGTTCCCCATTTTGACAAAGAGAGGCAGAAACTGGATGTCTCGTAAAACACTGTAAGGAACAAGTTTCTCATTAAAGAGATTATTTTTTTTTCTATGTCCCACGTCACTTATCAAAGAGGCTTTTGGCAGCTTTAGCAATTTTGAGAAGTGCTTAAGTCAGTTTAGCAGCCAGACACCAGGAGCTAGAGCATGGGCGTCAGCTGACTGGAGGTCATGGTTCCATATCTGAATTCTGATCAGAATGCTTCCTGTTTATTCTGCAACTGCTTTTACAGTCTCTCTGCATTTTTTTATGAGCTTGGTCCAGAGAATAAATTGCTGTAAGAGTTGTGGTAGAGCCTGCTTTGAGGATGGGGGTGCATCGAATGGCTCACTAAGACAGATGAGCTTGGTAGTTGTGTCTGGGGAGGGCGAGGGCCTGGCCTGGTCATAGACTTGGGGGAGTGAGCACAGGCACTGCTCCACAGAAGACTCTGTTCCTGGTGTTGCTGCACTGCGGGGAAGTTTGCTGCTGATAGACTAGGTTGGTGCAGCAGTTTTGGAGGCTGTTTCTGTTTGAGTTTGGGCTGTTTGAAGCCAGTCTGCTGGTTCAGCTCTTCAGCTATTCCTTCTGTCTAATGAGAACAACCCTATCCTCTTCTCTGACTGCACATGCCTTGAGCTGGCTCTCGGGGCCGTGGCCCAGGAATGGATGAATGTGAGCAGCTTAGCAGAGAAGGTCCTGTCTGTGTGCTTGTTTTTTCTTTTTTTTTGCCCTGTATTTTTGACTGACTTGCATGCAGCACTAGTAGATCTTCAGAGATTATGTACAGTAAGCTGCGTTGCTTACAGAATGAATTGGAGGATCAAAAGATTTTTGTTCCATCACTTCTGCTCTGCCTTTTCTAGAAATATCCATGCGATGTGTCGTGATTGTTTTAGATGCGCTTGTGTAAAATACATTTCAGAAATTCCCCTTTGTATTTTTAACACTTGTTTGCTTCCTTTCTTGTTTCTTTTTATTTCTAGAATTCCTCTGAGAGCCACAATTGTGCCAAAAGCATCTTGACCTCAGACAGGCTGCAGATAGTTGTGACCCTTTCGGAGTTCTTCAATGAAACCTGGGAGGCAGCCAACTGCGCAAGTACGTGACTCATTCTGTAGCTCTCATGCTAATGTGATGACGTAGCCCCTAAAATTTGCACAGATCAGAGTTGTATGTGTTTGTTTGAATACAGCCAGTAGATAGCACACAAATCCTGAACTATAGCCACTCCAAGAGTGTTTTCTTTTGTCAGGGCCAAAATCTGAGGGCAGTAGTCTGTCGGAAAACTACTGATGGTGCTTACTACTTTCAGGAGAATTTTCTAGGATGTTGGCTTGCTCTCACGGTGCTGTTGCTGAACTCCTAAATTCCCCAAATACTGTTGTTTTTAAAGGTCTGGCTGATTAGAGCACCTGAAGTAGGGTGGGATGGATGGAAGCAGTAAGATGGGGTTGAGCCCATGACTGGGAGGAAAGCCCCCGGAGCTTTCCTCAAAGCTGGTAAAAAGCTCAGCTCTTTTCTTAAATAATAATAATTACACTGTGATTTCTACTATTGTGTTCGTGGTCTAGCTGTTTCCTGGGTGCTCTCCATTTCACCTCCGTTGCTGGTGCTTCTGCTTCCACAAAATGGCTGTTACTGTTGCTGGGCAAAGCCAGATTTGTGGGCTGGGAAATAAAAGTAATGTCTTGTTTTATCTCGAAGTCCAGAGATAATTCAGTCCCCCTCTTCAGAAAGCTCTTGATGATAGTCTTCATCTTTCACTTAATCAAGGCCAATTAATTCTGAAATGTGTTCTCGATGAAGCGTTAGGTCAGCAGGTCTGAGATATCAGTGGCGGGCAGATAAGGAAGCTGCAGTGTTTACTAGACCTGTCCTTTATAGTCGAGAGCTCTTTTTGCAAGAGTGGAGTGTCTGGGGCTTGCTGGCTGTGGAAATGTTAGAAATTAAAATACCCCGATGTTTTTCTTTCCTTTCAACAGATTGTTTAAAGAATAACAGTGAGGGATTATCAAATTCTACTGAAGAATTCCTGGATTTATTCAATAAATCTCTGACATGTTTTGAACATAACCTTCAGGTATTTATGCTGTGTATTTAAGAGAAGCACTAAATCCTCAAACTGCTACCAAAAGTTTATTTATGCTGAATAAACTGCAGATGCAGATAGGCAAATAAACTGCTGCTGAGTTTGTGAATTGTAGGCAGATAAATCCATGGTCGGTAAAATGCAGTTGTTTACAGACTGAGTGCCTAAAATTAATTCTAATTGATACTCACCTTGACTTCATTTTGTCTGTAATTGCAGTGCTACTTCACATCAAAATTTCTGAATTCACAATAGTTGATAATTACATAGTAAAAACCAGCATGTCTGCGTGCTGTTTCTCTTGCTTTGTAGAATTGTTGTCTTTTTTACGTAGAAATTAAATCTTTAAATATCCTTTTGATAATATGTACTAGCTCAGAAGGACCAGCCACCTTAAATACTTGTAACATTTCTTTTGACTGTTAAAATTACTTGTAGTTAAAGGTTGGCCATATTGCAAGCACAATATAACTTCCTCAGTGAAACAGATGTGGTAATTGTCCTCAAAGAAAATGTCCTATATAGCCTAAGAAACTGCATATTCCATTTCAATCAGAAACTGGCCAGATTTCAGGATCATTCAGTAGTAAAATGGGTTTACTTCAATGGGCATGGGACAATCTCTGAGGAAACTGTCTGCTTCTTTATTAATGCTTTCTAGGAAATGTGCCTTTATAGGCCTTGGTCAGGAGCAGTGTGGACTGGCCTATTGAAAACTTCGAGTGATTAAACTAGAACTTAACCCAGTAGTCAGTGGGTAGCCGGTACAGCCATTACTGGGTTGAAATATCTTCAGAGATTATGGTTTTGTTTTCAAGTGTCCTGTATTGCATTCGTGGAGTGCCGAAGACCGCAGATGGAAAGGATTGCTTAGTATGGCACAGTCTGTCCCTGTCAATGCAGCTCAGCAGTAGCAACCTAACAAAGCAAACCAGTTTTTTTTTTTAATGTCCTAAAGTGTCATTCATTCAACCCTAGGGGCAAGCCATTGATCTGTCACCAAATAACTACACAGAAGTGTGTAAAAACTGCAATGAAACCTACACAAAGTTGAATGACCTGTATAACCACCTGCAGAGGATGAACAGGCAAGGTGGTGAATCTGAGCACTCTGCACACTTGTGTATCGATGTGGAAGATGCAGTAAGTGTTTGTTAATGCACTTTATTAATCTGAGCCATTTGTGCTTTTCTTACTAGGACTGCCTTTTCCTTTGGGCAGGGGGCAGTAGGGGCAGCAGTGCCTTTGGCAGGTTGGTGTCCCGTGGTGGGAGGTGCTTGGTGGGGCTGTCTTGCGAGGTCCTGTCCTCAGGCAGTGCCGCAGGAGCGTGGCTGAAGCTCCTGATCTCTTGAGTGCATTCCAGTTTGAGTAGCTGCACTTTCATTTCTTGTTACTGTGAAGGAGATGGATTTAAAAAAAAATAAATCTCTTAATCTTCTGGCTTTTAATGTGAGGCTTTACTGCTATTGTTCTAGCTGGTGTGTTAATTGATTCCTTATTACAGCAGCTGTTTCTAGGGATCCTCAGCATTGATGACATATGTTTGGAAAAAGCTTTGGTATATTGTGGGGTTTAAGTGGCTGGGCTGACGGAGTGCTCCTCAAAAGTATGGGATTAGCCCTGTCCCCACAGGCTGTCAGTGAGCTCTCTGGGAAACAGGCATGCAGCAGTATATACATGTATCTGAGTATAGTTATGTTCTTGAAGCTTGTAAAAGTTTTGATGTGGAATCTTGGCTCCATCTAAATAGTCTGTTTCAACATTTACAGGTATTTGCTTGCTTTTGGGGGGAAATCTGTTCAAGTGCAATTTTCTGGGGTGATATTTGAACACTTGCATGTCTTGAGGCCTGAGTGTTTGCCATGCCATGCTGCACAGAAAAAAATGCATGTGTTTGCTTTCATTGTTTGCTTATGTTGTCCTTTTAGATGAACATCACTCGGAAGCTTTGGAGCAGGACTTTCAACTGTTCTCTTCCCTGCAGTGATACAATCCCAGTGATTGCAGTTTCGTCCTTTATTCTCTTCCTACCTATTGTTTTTTACCTTAGTAGCTTCCTTCACTCAAAGCAGAAGAAACGGATACTCATTTTGCGTAAGTGGTGGTGTTGGCATTTCACTGTTGGAGCTGGGAGGTGCCAGGGATTTGCTTGGCTCTTGTGGGAGAGGGGGCCCAGCCAGATCTGCCTGCAGCTGTGCTGACGGTGCTAATAGCAACTATTAGTCTGCTGCTGTCCCCTGAAGAAGGGTAGTAAAGAGCTTCAGCCATATCTTTTCATTAAAGTTTCTGGACGTGAACAGAAAGCTGTTTGCAAGTCTATGTCGGATAAATAGAGGGAGTGGAGAGACTAGTTTTGTGGAATTCTTTGTGTTTAATTTTCATATAATTTTTCCTTTTCTAGCCAAGCGCATCCAGTCAAATGCCAATCTTGTGAACATCCAAGAAAAATACAGCTGAGCTGCGAAACAAAACCTGAGAACTGCTGCTGGTATACAGTGGGTACAATTGTGTTGGAATGAGGCCGGCACAAAAGAGGAGTTAATTATGGTTTAGTGTAATGATACAGAGCAACACAAGTTAAACAAAATGCTGTCTGACTTCTAAGCGAGGATATTAACAAACATGACAAGGCAGGGCTGTGTGACACTGTATGGACTCTGGTTTTGAAAAATCTGTGGTGGTTTTTTTTTTTGGTCTTGGGCTGAAGCTGGTGTTTTTCTGTTTCTAAGCTTTTGTACTTCACATCAGTAGAATAGCTACACTTCTCTTGCATGGTATTTTCCTATATTTGTTTCACAAAAACCTGAGATTTTGAATCTTTTTGAGGTGATTTTGATAGACAGACAAAATTTGAAATAATGTTTGATGTTTCTGCTTAAAACATTATTTTTAATTCCACATAATATTCAGACTTGGGATGGAAGGAACCCTTTAAAAAAGAAAAAGTTCTCATCTGTCCTATACCACTGAAAAGTCATGCTGCTGGCATCTGTTAAAAAAGAGGCTTGAAATATGCAGAGAAAGTGGTAATATATAGTGTCTAAAATGGCAACAAAAGCAGCACAACTGCCAGTGCTGGACTTGAATAGTAATCGTCAATAGCTACAGTATTCTGTTCTCTCTGAAACTGGTGGCATATTTAGTCTTTTGCACATTTGAACCACTAAAATCATTGCTTTTCGAATCTTACATTTTCAGAGGCTAATTTTACATGTCTGCTTGGGTAACAAGGTTTCACTCTGTTTATGATGCCATTTCCTTTCCTTTTTAATTCTAATGTTTTGGGGGTTTTTTATGTTTTTGTAGAGGAGAAGTGAGGTAAAGTCAAGTCACTGGAGATGCTAAATTTCCTGGTCTAGAGCTTGCTGTGGCTTAATATAGAGGTGTTTACAGGAACTTTGTAGGGTAAAAGTGTTTTCTAGGTAATGTGTTTTAGCAGTAAGTGAACCAGTGGGTTCTCTTAACTTAAATACTCTTCTGAAGAATGAATGAATATACTGTGTTGGGAATTGGTGACTTGCAAGAAATAGTTTAAAAATATTATTCCTGTGAAATAGGTGGATGTAAACAAATTCAAACTTGCAGAACTCCAAAGCTGATGGAGAAATTCATGCAATAACTGCAGGGATGGGTGGTGCTGCTGTCAGGTTGTGGGCAGAATTTAATGGCTGCAGCAATAGTGGCAGTTCAGTTTGTTTATTGTCTTTCTGATTTGAGAGAGTGGTGGGGTTTAAATTATTTATAGCTGTACCTGAGGTTAATGAATGCCAGAGTCTTTGCTCCAATTTTTAAATGTGTTTTCTAACCTTGAGATAAAAAAATAATGGTCATTACAGCTAAAAAAAAATTAAATTTTTCTTGGAATCTGTGTCTGATGTCTGTCAAAATGCCCCATGAAATAGTTGTATTTGATTTGCTTTGGAGCCTATAATGTTGAATTTTCCCTTTGCACTAAGGCTCAAATAAATGTATATAACAGTGTAACAAAACAGTCCTAAAGCTCTTCAAATCATTGGTTTTCTTGTTTTTATTTTATTTTTCTTCTTTTAGGACATACTGTTGGTTTTCAAGTCGAGTTTAACAAGTTTATTAAACAGTATGTTTAATAATAAGTAAAATACTGTATTAGCAATTGTTCCCACCCACATGATTGCCTTTGTGTTTTATCAGAAAGAAGTATCTATCTCCCTCTGTTTAACATGTGAATTACTAGATCAGCAGTCACTTTGTTTTAGGTAGTTTACAACAATGATATAAAACTGTGTTTCTCTCGCTTATTGCATAACAGTACCTTCATTCGGCTGGGAGAGGCATGCTGCCTTTTAAGAACAGAAAATTATTTTTTATATCTATTATTCTTAAACTTCAACTTTCTGGTACTTATTCAGCTGCCTGCTCTAATAGCATTACATTGATTTGGGACATCATATGATTGAGAGCTGTTCAAAGGAATCTTTCATTCGTGCAGATAAAGCCAGTTTGTATGTGCAGCATTTCAGAATGACAGCTTTTATACTGTAAGCGGTGGCTTTTTGAGCACATTCATGTTAAGTAGGTCTGAAAGTCATTACTTTTGGATATGGTGGTTAAGCACTTTAAAAAAAAAATCAGCTTTTCTTATTTTCCTGGCTCCTAAGCCAAACGGAAATACTCATGTGACTTTTGTTGTTTTTGATTTTAAAGCAGCAGCAAAGTTTACACTTGAGATTTTTAATGTTACATCTACTGTTTTCTCCTTTTTTTTTCTTCCCGCCTCCCCAACTTTCTACTGTTAACTTTCTTTACACGATGTTATATTTTTGGTAGGATATTTCATATATAAATTGATCGAATTCTCTTTATACTCTATTTGCTAGAGAAATGTGGAAGCAAACAGATTGTTGAAAGAGAAATAGAATTCTTTTTGCTGCTAGTCTTTCATCTTTGTTTACTTTTTGCCTTTTTGGTATTAAATGTATTAAATAGCATAAACTTTGAAATACCGGCTGTTTGTATCTTTTTTGGTGGAAATAAAGATTTCGTACTGTGGGGGGTAGCACTTTGATCCATATTTATACTTACTAGGAAACCTCTAAACGTGCAAAGTCAGCTCTAATAAAGATTGTCAATAAACACTGAAGAGTGTGGTTACTTAATTGCTTCATCTATAGTAGTTTTGTACTCCTGCTGTTCTGGGTTTGTGTTCAGAAGCACCTGCTTATTATTCTTCATTGTGCTGCTTGCAGGACAGCAGCATCAGAAAGGTGTTTTCAGAGCAGGGCTGTGCTGAATTACAGAACAGCAACTGCTGAGAGCGTGGAGTTGCAGCTCTGTCGAAGCCTCCTGAAGTCTATGGAAAGGCTCCTGTTGGTTGCAACAGAGTTTCTTGGATGGGTGTGCGTAAGTGAGGCTGGTGGGACAACTTGCTGTCTTTGTGGGAAGGCTTTTGGTTGCTGCACGGGCCCCGTACAGCTCCAGCAGGCACGGTGTTGGATCGCTGCTGCGCTGCAAGGTTTAAAAAGCAGCAGCGCAGTGCCTCACCCTGGAGAGAGCCGCATGCCTCGTCTGATGGCAGAGGCCTTCTGCTCTAGTGGTGGCATGTGGGTAAGCGCAAAGGCAAATCTAAATCTCGGCGTGTCCCTTGCAAGGGACTTCCAGGAAGGCGGCGGGAATTGCAGTCCAGCGTGGTTCTGGCTGCCTGTATGCTTGGGAGAGAAACTTGAAAGGAAATCGGCACAGGAGCAGGGCAAGTGGGAAGAGCAGAGGCTTTAACTGATGAGTGGAGCAGAGATTCAAAGAGTATGTGAGTATGGAAATGGAGGTCTGTAAGCACACACAGGGAGAGGCTGCTAAAGTGCACAGGTGGCTGAAAGATGCTGAGAAAAGAGGATATGAATGGGACCTTGATGGCAGCTGAGCTGGAAGGGGGATGCTCTGGCTTCTTGGTGGAAGTGAGGCTGGGGACTGGAAGGTTGGGATGCAGTGCAGCTGAGCCTGAGTCCCCCACGAGTCTGTGGTGGGGTGCCTGCACAGGTCAGAACTGAGAGTGGATAGTGGGATAACAACAGGGACTTGCTTCTGAGTTAAAAGCAACTGCTTGCTTCTGGGAAGGTACCTGGATTGTGTCATGGTGTTGAAATAATCCTGGTTCAAAGGTCCTTTACAAAGCTCCTGTTCTACTTCGAGCTGAGTGAGGACTCCTGTTTAGCACTAAACAAGGGACTTCTTTAAAAGAAACCAAAAATACCTATTTTTTTTGTGTAATGGCTGCTTTTTGCATCTTCATTAAATAACTGCTATAATCACAAAATGGCTTCAGTTTCCTAATGTTTTGTTCCTGGTGCTTTCTGTCCAGTTAATCAAGTACCGTCAAATCTTGTGTTTCTGCTAATTTCTACCTTAGTTTTCATGCCTTGAATATAGAGTTCCTCTGGAATGATAAGCTGTGTGATTAGCAAAATCACTGTACTCCTAATCAGAATGTATGGGTAACTTACCAATTTTTGTTCATATTTCATTGTGAATTTTTTCTGTGGGACTGATGTAAGCTTTTTTAGCCTGACCTTCATTAAGTTTGTGCAGGATGTGTATTCTGTATCTTTGCCAGAGTGAGAAGTTACACACTGGAAGAGCGGAGCCAGTAAATTCTGTAGCTTCTCTGGAGTGTAGCTTCTCCCAGCATTGTGATGGGTGCCTGTTGCTAATTGCTGGAGGCAGCCAGGATGATTTATGTGCAACAATAGCCTTGTGTTGTGCTGAGAGTTGAAGTACAGTTGCTCTCTTGGAGCTCCTAATCTAATCTAAGACAAAAATAACATGGAAAGGAAGAAAAGAGGAGGTGATGTGATCAGTGACCACAATCAGTTGTGTGATATCTGTATCAAACACCTGCACTTGGAAGAGGTTACCAGCATCTCTACTGGCCTTTCAGAGTGTTCTTGGCATGGTCTGTACCCAGGACTGGGTGTGGGCTTGCAGAGCTGTCAGACCAGTGTCTTCTGCTATGGCAGCAGCTTCGATGCTTTGCTCTGCTGGAAAGTTGGTGCTGCTCCAAACTGATTTCCTCCAGCATCTGCTCTGAACTGTGACAAGGACAGTGCCAGGGAACTGGCGCTGTGGGAAAGGAATATGGGGATACTCTAGAGTGTAGCTTTGAAAAAGAACCTGTTGCATGAAGTCTGAGCCAGGTTTGGGCTTTTTCACTTCTGTGCATCCTGTTTGCAAAGGGCATTGGGCAGAATAGGGCTGAGTGAGCACAAAGACAACACGGATACTGCTGCGATGTTTTGCAGTGTCAGAGAGGCAAAGTTGTGTCAAGTAAATGCTAATTATTTTTAAACAATATCTTAATTAGTTGTGGTAGAAATAAGTTAAATAGTAACATGAGCTCTAATCTTCCTCTGCTCCCATCTGAGGTGAAAATAATGGAAATTTTTTCCAAATATTTATTAAAAGAAAGATACTCGCTAGTAGCTCAGTTGAATTTTTAACTTTTAATACTGAAAATTCTCCTCTGGTGCCAGCACAGTAAGTATCATGGATTGCTGCAATTAAACCAGTGCATTAAGTTATTCATAATACTCTTTCTGGGCACTGTTCCCACCTGCTTAATCTGTGCTATACAAGCGTTTATTAGAACTGACTGTTGAAAAATGCCAAGCTAAATCAGACACTAAAAAAAAAAAATTGAAAAATCAATATGATGCCCTAAACTGGTTTAATATGTCTTTCCTCTTCAATAATCCTACACGTTACTGATTTATTTGCTGTAATGAACATGCCATTCAACCGAAACAAGATTAGCTGCTTAAACCGCCGCATTAAGCATGGAGCAACTTTAATGCTGCTTTATATTTCATTGTAATGCTCAGCACTTACAGTGGTGTGACTTTCTCTCCTCTGCAACAACGAGTTTGTGTAAGAGTCACAGAAGGCTTCCCAAATGGTGTTTGGTTAAAGCATTTGAAACGGTAAATAGGGGTTGGAGAGTTGCAACGTGGCACCTCCTTCATCCAAACCTAAGTGGAACCAAACCAGTGAGCAGGATTAATGCACAAATTTATACTCCCTTCAGGATTTTTCCGGGGTTAACCATGAAATAAATGGCTTATGTCAAACTGATCTAGGTTAAGGCAGAGAGAACAGCCACTGGTAATTAGAATATTCCTTTGGACTTCATTCAAAAATTTTTTTCAAGCATTTCAAAGAATAGCAATTTACTGTGATGCATCAAAAACCAGCCTGCAAGGAGCAGGCATCTTGGCTTTGCAAGGAAGAGTCCCAAGACAGATGTGGTAAAGACAGAAGGTTTTCAAAGGAGTCTGGAGAAGGAGACAGGGAAGTAAGAGTACAGGTATTTTACACCTGTCCGGTATTGTGTAATTGATAATAGAAAGTCTGTTCTTTTGCATAATACTGGACAGGTCTGTAAAGTTTAAGCTCTCCAGTTTCCAGGTAAAACTGTATGTTCTTCTCTTCCTGCTATAGTGGCAAACTCTTCAAGTGGGTTTTCAGTGGGTTTTGATTACTGTTTTATTCTTTCCCTCTGTCATGAAAATGCCGTTTTAGATAATAACCTTCCCTTCTTATTGATTAAGAAGCAAGTTGTGTTTGCTGGGGCATCTGTATATTCTCCATAGTTCTCGAAATTGCAATGAATTTTCTGTTTGCAGTACAATGTTCTGTTTCTTTTTCTTTGGAAGATTATGATGAGTTGCCAACACGTTTCAGCAGCTTTTTGGGGTCTTGGAGTCAAACTTAGAATATCTAACCCAGAGAAATGGGTTTCAAAGTATTGCAGATGTGTGCTGAGTTGAGAGCAATTACTTAAACACGTAGAAATTATAAAAAAATGTAGTGCATTTGCACTGTGCTGGAGCAGGGTTTCAGATGCAGGTGGTGGTTCTCGCTCTGGAAAGCGCATGTTATTTCTGGTGAATGCTGCTTTTGTCCAGGTGATCAGAACACAGAATCAAAACTGATCTGGTAATGAGAGAGTTGAGGGATTGAAGGAAGCTGCTTCTGGAGGAGCAAATGCACTCTGGAAGTCTGTTACGGGAAGCAGCCTTACTTTGCATTGCTCTGTTTAAAAAAAAACCCCAAACCTGAAGATGCTTTCAGAACATCTGCCTGAAGGGTGAGTGCTGGGACGCAAAAAAAACGTCTTGTGAGTGTTGGCAAAGATATTTATTTGCCACTGATATGACACTTTTTCATGGAAAAACAGAATCTGAAGGTGAATATGATAGAGTGCCCTGAGAGGAACGTGCATGCGCAAAGGGGAAAATACTATCCTCAGCAGCTGGTTTAAAATGGAGGAATAGTAAGTCGTGTTTCTGAGGAATGTTTGTGTGTTTCTTCTCAATTATCAGGAGCCCTCTCAGCTCTGTTTGCTGTTGCTGTCCAAACTGCACAGATATAAATGAAGCTTGCATTTAGCCCCTGGGCTCTGGTCACTCTGTGTTACATCAGGCTGAGTTCCTGCTGCATAATAATACGCTTATTTTTTCTGCTACACAGATAAGCAGCTGCCTTTACTGCAGCCACTCACATGAGCAACTTTAGGCCCACTCATAAGATCCCACAGTCATATTTTATTCAAAAAATCTTCTAACTCACAGCGACGGAAGCACTTGGACTGACCTGTTCGATGTCCAAGCAAGCATCAGAAGAAGAGATAGTGAGAAGGAAGGAATGAGGGAGCAACAGTGAAACTGAGCAGGAGAAAGGAGGATTGAATAGTGCTGGGAAAGCCTCTGCCCTGCCTTGGCTTGTATAACGGGGTCTTATACAACACGTAACCCAACCTGACCCTGACCCTGCCAGTGCTCAGAGACTATATTTTTACTAAGATTAAGCTTTTCTTTTCTTTCTTTTTCCTGGAACAATTTCATTGGCTTTTAGCTTGCCTCTTGGCTGGCATGGTCAAAGCAAGCTTGCCTGTTTTTATCTATTATATTTACCTGCATCCTCCACAAGTTGTGTAGCAGAGGCTGCTTTGACCCAGCCACTGTGTGTGTGTGTGTGTGTGTGTGCCAGCCTTGTTGGGGAGCATGTGGATGTCTCACGAAATGGCTGTGTAGTGAGGAACCACTCCAAAAATGGAGCAGGTGAAGGTGCCCAGCATGCCTAGATTTTTATAGGGCTTCTCCCTCACTTTCCTTAGGAGACTGTGCACACAAGCTGATCCCCAGTGACTGGTAACAGGGGCAGATTTCTGCCTCTTACACATACAGATGCTCACTGACTTCTGTTCAAGTGAAAGCAACCCTGTAGTAGGAGGTCAGAAATAAAACCTTGCGTCCTGTGCTTTCTGACAAGAGTGCAGAGGGACTACAGCTCTGGGACAGGGACCAGGCTTCCCCCTTGGGCTTAGGGGTTTATCCCCAGATGGGATGACTCCCTGCAGCACACACCTCGCTGTACAGCAGTCAGCAGTCTGACACGTAGGTAGGCAACCTTAAGGAAAAAGCAAAGCATACACAGGTGTGCTCTGCCTGATCTGTCGCCTTCTCAATGTTTTTGTTGCTGCCGTGTCTAGACGTCTGTAAGCAAAAAGGACACATCAGAGGGGTTTGGATACATGGCCTCTCAGCACAAGGATACCAGATGTGACCCGTGTGCTCTGCACTTGAACTAACTCTTCTGAATCAACCATAAGATCTTGAAGGCACTTAAACCGGGCAAACCCATGTTTTCTTCCCTGCTCTGGTTTTCATTTCTGATCATTTTGATCCAAGATGTGCATTTTTTTCCCCTGAAAATTTATGCTTACACAGCTGCGACAGCTCAGTAAAAGGAATAGTACCATCCTTTATGTGACTGGGGCAGAAATCAAGCTGTGAGTTATCTTCATGGTCTGACATTATGCAACTCTCATATTTTTTCACTGGAAACTCATTCCGAGGGGGCAGTAAGCATAAGACAACATAGAAAGAAATAGAAGTAACAGATTAAAGTGTCTAAAATAGATACTAAATATTTATAGATATATATTTCTTTTTCCTTTTAAGTGTACCTTCTTGATTTCAGAGTGCATTACTTCTTAGCTCCTGTGCCATGAGTCAGACAATCTGTGAAATGGGGGTGCACGGACTCTCTACCATTCTCGCTTCCAGCATCTGAGAGGGGAGATGAGGTAAAAGGGAAAAAAAAGTAGAGATTGAGAGACTAAGAGACCCCATCTTACCTACTGTTAGAAAAAAATGTGTATCTGCTAAAAGGGGATAAAAAGAGCATAAATTCCAGTCAGATGTGCCTCTTGTGCAAAATGACTAATTAAATGACATTGGTATCTTAAAAATAGACCTTGCTTTAATGGGAAAATATTTTAGAGGTCATTTAAAAAGAAATCAAAACCCCAGGAATGATGAAGAAGGTATGACTGCCTGCCTGGGCTTTGTTACTTCTTAGAAGTAAATCTCATTTTGGGGACAGCTTTTAAGAACAACAGTAAAGCCTGGCTCATGTACAGTAGTCAGGCTCATACAAACAAGTATACAGTGGGCCAGGGCTCATTGAAGAACATAAGAGCTGCTGTGGTGGGTCATCTCTAGTCCAGGAGCCTGTCTCCACTGTGCCTGCCAACTCTGGCCCCGTGGGTAGGACTCATCATTTTTTGTTCACACTTTCTACGCCAGCTGGGTTTTCCTAAACCTTTGCTGTTTCTCTTCTGCAGTTTCCCCAGCAGCACATATGCGCCAAATAACTGATTGTCAAACCACGTGCTCAAACACCTGCAAGATGAGATTTTTAAAAATTAGTTTATATACTGAAAACATGAAACGGATTATTGCAAAGGGGAAACGTTTGATCTCTTTCACCAAATAACCGTATCAAAAGCTCTTTTCAACGCCTTTTGTTGAAACATATAAAAGTCATGAACTCCTTGGCTGCTAGCCAGTACATCGGAGCATTGCCCAGTGTAAACTAATGTCACACTGTCAGTCTCCAAGGACATGAACTGACTCCTGCGATGCCTGGATGCAGCCTCCAGGGATTAACAAGCTGTTTGTAGGACTGGTAACACTGTATGTTCTGTACTGAAATGGGCTAAATGTGTATGAAAACCCGTGAATGTATTTGAGAAGCTAGCTCCTGAAGTACAACAGGTATTATCTCCAAGAGAAAGAGACTGACAGACTGTCTTTGAGGTGATGAATAAGAAAAGAAACCACATCCTTTTTTCTATAAATTTGGGGTTTTTTATTGAAAACCACACGTTATTCCAAATACACCAATTTTGATTTCCTGGTGTTTGCCAGGAAAGGCTACTTCCCAGTAAAGAAGTTCCCTTCTGGTTTTGTTATAATAACAGCAAAACACAATTGTGGGAAATTTTCCATCTCTTTACCTGAGCTGATGGTTCAAGGAGAAAGGAGCAGGTCTCCTACTTTGATATTTCACCCTTCTTTTACTTCAGAGCTTTTCCTGCTAATTTGGAGGGGTACTGAAAAGAAAAAGTTAAAATTATGAGGGTGCTTTGCAACTGCACTGAAGCTTATTACCACAAACAGGTAATGGCTTGATCACTTGGTAAAGACCAAGCAAGCCAAGGAAAGGTGCAGCAAGAAGAAGTTGATGGAAGAGGTTAACACCGATGATTTTAAGCGTCCCAGAATAACCACAGTGATTTACTGTGGTCACGTGCTGCCAGGTCAGCGGCTCACTGATCAGGAACCACTGGGGAGTCCAGGGAGCTGCAATGCCAAGGAAATCACTGCTGAAATGGGCAGGCACCTGGAGGGGAAGCAGGAGCTCCTAGAGGTGCATGGTTCACTCAGGATTGGGTGTCTCAGCAGTGTTCCACTCAGGGCAGGACAGCTGACACAGCTCCCGGAATCTGCAGGGTGGGAAGAACTCCTCATTGGGTCCTGTAAGCAGCTTCCTCTGCATGCTTTTCACATAAATCCTCAGTTCTTCCCTCTAGGGCTTCCTTGGAGCATTTCAGCCATGTCCATGAGCAGCTCTTCACTTGTGAACACCCAGGGTGGCTTTGAAGATTCATCTGTCATCGCTCCAGTGGTGGTTTGATTCCAGAATCACGGCCCTTACTTCACACAGGCTATGGAATGAATCCACATCTCAGTAGCGTTAAACATGTCAAATACGTACTGGTCCCCCTCAAAATATCACAGAATACTTGAGGATGGAAGGGAGCTCTGGTCTGATCTCCCTGCTCAAGCAGGACCACCCACACACTGTTGCCCCAAGGTGAGTCTATGCTGAGCTTCTCAGCTACCTGTTCTTGCAGGGGCACCTCTGAAAGTGAACCCAGCAGCTCTAGGAAGGTGCTGGGAAAGGACTGCTGGGTGCCAGATCCCATGCCCAGCTCCTTGCTGGGGCAGGATAGTGTCCAACATAATCCTGCTAAAACCTCTTCTTGGCCACCCTTTGTCCTCCAGGGGCTGCGGCTCCTCCTGATGCTGATGTATTTCCTGTGGCACCTGGCTCCAAGCACAGGTGTCTCCAGGAAGGACATTTTGTGGGTTTGGTGTCGAAGCTCCTGCTGTGATCCCTGGAGGTCTGGGCAATCCACTGTGCAGGAGCTGGGAGCTCTGTGTCTGCTTCAGGGAGAGCCAAACAGCTCCTTAAATGCTTGTTAACCCCAATCCAGGGTGAGCACCGGACATTCCTTCATTTTGGGACCAGCCCTAAACTCAATCCCTTCTTAACCAGGCAAGAAGCTGCTGCTGCTGCTGCTGCTATTGCTGCTGAGTGACACTCAAGTGGCTGTTGTAAACAAAGGATGGTTCAAATTGTGTTCTCTACATGATATTTCAAGGAAAAAAGCTCTGAATGAATAACAGGGCAAGCACGTTCTGAGCTTGGCTTCCTGGGGAAAGCAAGCTTGTGTTTTAAGGGGTTTGAAAGCAGATTATGACCTCCTACATTTGTAATCTCTTGGCAAATCTTAATCAAACTGGACTTGAGGGAGAACATACAAAGAGACAGGAGTTCCTACAAGTTTCATGATAAGGGCTGCTGAGGAGAGGAAAGAAATCACCCAGAAATTATCCCTCAAAGAGGTGGCAGCCTGACCTCATTGTTGGGAAAGCTACACTCAGACTCTGCATCTTCCTGGGCACTACAATCAATTGATCATGGGGCACAAATGTGGCTTTGTTAGTTCCAGTCCTTGAGGACTACCTAAGCCAGCCTGTTGCTTCTGCTTTACTCTCCAGTCTTTCTGTGCCACATTGGCAGCCCTGGGGCTCTCCTGGCCTTGGCACAGCTGACAGACTGGTGAGAGGGCAAAATAACCAGCCCACGGCAGTGGTGGAACCACTTCTCTTCAGTAGAATCTCAGAAAGCTGTGGTCTGTCAGAAATATATGTCCCCACAGTGCTGACTACTGCTGCGTTTCTCACATACAAGAGGATTTTCTTTCCCCTTGGTACCACGGAGTTTTATGCTGAGTTGACTGAATAAGACTTTCCAGCAGAATAATTTCCCTGAAAGATTAGGAAAGTCAAATATTTCTTAGGATCTCTATCATGTCTGAAATCTCTTTATCCTACATATGAATTACTTTTTTCCTTTTAAACTGATGCATGCACCAAAGCTGAACCAAATGCTTTCACTCCCAGCTGTTGCTGTTTAGCTGCTCCCCTCTCTACTTTAAAACTTTTTATTTACTTTTTTTCTAAGGTGAGAGCCTGAGAGAGGTCAGCCGGAGCGTAAGTGCTCTGCTTTTCCCTTTCATTAGCACGAGTGATGGCTACCCATGGATTTCAGATTTTTTTTCACCTCTTACTGGGAGCTCTCTGCAACCTGAAGCAGGGATGGATTGTCTGTGAAGAGGCTCTGCGGTAACAAAGGCAGAAGTCAGGCAGGGAAGGTCTGACACGTGAGCTGTCAGAGGTGGTGTCACTGCCAGCTGACCCATCATAAGACTGCCGGGAACAGCCAAAGAGTGCCCTGCTTGGGAGGTTCTAGTGCCCTGCTCCCTGCTAGTTTGTGCTTGGAAACAGATTGACTAACATAATAGAGTGATTTTGTAATCTGTCATAATACCATAAGCTACAGATCCACAGACTTTGACCCCTCGCAGGTATAATGAGCTCCTTTATTCAGCTGTACATGCTCTCTCGATGGGGGAGAGAAAGGGGGGCTTTTTTCTAATTATATATCCAAAGCATATGTTTTGCCCAGAAACAAAGCATTATATTCATTAGTGAAATCCTATAAGCTAGGCTCTTTTTATTAGCCAGTTAACTAATTGACAGTTAAGAACATGTATTAATATCATGGTGTAACCATGCAGTCACTTAATCTGACAGCTTTATTAAAATCATAGCATTGCTCCTGTAAGTTGCTACAGTGAAGGGCTGTAGCATTTGCATTAGAAACACTGATGTTTTGAGATATAAAGCTCAGCTGTGAAAAAAAAAAATCAACATAACAACACACGAAGTCTCAGCCTAGTGTTGGTCTCTGTTAATCCTTTGTCAGAATGGGAGAAGAGCGCTAAAGGTCCTTGTATTATCTTTAAAAATCTCCTCAATCAATTTAAAGTAGGTTTTAGGAGCCTACAAAAACATTTGTTAGTACATTATCCTTTTTCCTTACTGCATCAGAAAATTGTAGCAAAATGCAGAGCACTGCACATCTGAAAGAATAATGCAAAACTCTGGGTGCAGTTTGGGCAGGGGGTGTGTGTCACACCACGGACAGGGGGAGCCCAAGTACAACTGTGGATGTGGCACTGAACACAGCCCTTCCATTTGCTATGGTAGTTTAAAAAGGTAAATGACCTGTAAATGGAAAAGCTTAGAAAATAAATATGGGTAATGGAATCAAAGTCATCATGGTATGATGACACTGTACAAATCAATCTTACATCCTCACCTCACCAAAGTAATAACTCTCTATAGTAGCCCGTGTTTGAAAAGGTTGAGGTGGCAGATTTTTGTCACAAAGTGCAGTGCTTTCATGAGGAATGAGAATAAAAGCTCTACAGAATCGCATTATTCCTTTCATTATGCTTGCACAGCCTCTGCATCTGGTTTACAGATCTTTATTACCTAGTGCCTGACATATAAGATGAGGAATACAAAACAGCTCTGGGTTTGTCAGACCGATAGCTACAGAGGAAAAAGAAGGGAAAAAAAATGGAAATCAGTGAAGGAAAAATAAATATGAAAACACATAATGGTATTTTTATAGATCTTTACTTCATACAGATTGGCAGACATCATGGTGGAAAACCCAAAAAGCTTTAAAATGCCCCCTCACTGAGCAGCAAGGCTGCCCACTGCGGGCATGCCTTCCCTGTTGCAGCTGTGAGAGCTGTGTTTGGTTGGGCTGGAGCTACTGTGTACTTACTGGCCTGACGTGAATCACTCTGTGGTCAGGACCCCGTGGAGTGGTGGCCTGGCATTACTCATAGCAAAGATGTGCATGTCCCAATCCCTGCCAGGCTGGGCTAAATCCCTCTGATTCAAACATTTCCCTGCAGTCCCTGCCCTCAGTGCTTGAAATGCCCATGACCATTATTTTAGCTCAGCAAGCAGAGGACCAGAGTCCAGCACCACAGGCCATCCTTCTCCTCACGCCCTGGGTACACAGTTCAGGCAGGCACTCAGTGTTCCCAGAGCAGCTGCAGGCTGCTGATGGTCTGTTCTGTCACGAGCTGTCCCAGCTCCTCACCAGGAAATCTCACAGCTGCACAGCTTGGGCTGCTGCTGTCATGCACCAGGACAGTTTCAGAGCGCTTCCTGCCTCTGCACTTACAAAAGAGGCTTTACCCCCTTCTTCATTTAATGCAGACTTTCCATCTTTTATCATGGGCAGCACTGAAGTGAGTGTCACAGAACTGTGTAGCCAGACTGACCCCACAGCCAATTCCTGTTGTATGAAAGATCTCATCTGGAATGGTTGGGACCAAGTGGAAATTACCTTGGCTGAGGAAGATGGATTTGGGCTGGACATTTCTGATACAGAAGCAGAAAGGCCAAAGTGTCTTCAAGCAGTTGTTGATTACACTGCAGCCAATAAGCCTGTTCATGGAAAAAAATGTAATTTTTTGAAGCAAAGAAACGTCTCAATGAGAAGTGGGCTGAAGTCAGTGGGTACACATGAATGTGAGCACACCTTGGTGCTTTCACTGGGCAGAGGATAATGGAAGAGACCACACAACCCTGCCATGTCCTGCAGTCCATTGTCCCCTTTCTCTGCTGTATCTATCTAGTGCTGCTATGCTAGGGATGTTCAGGGATATGTCCTAGCATAGCCCTTTTATTATCTACCCATGGATCTATTGTCCATCTAATTCCTTAGTCAACTTGCTGATACCATTTGACTCCCTCAGCCTCATGTAGCTGCCAGCAACAGAATTTCAGTGCTATCAGACTAAAGAATGCCTGTTTTAAACCAAGCTCCTACTAGTTTCCTCCAGTTTCCCCCATGCTGTTTGCTAATGCAATATTTGTGAGTCGCTCTTCCACTTGGCTGTTATTGCCAAGCCTTTGTAAACCTCCAACACGTCCTTTCTCAGCCACCTCCTGTGCAGAACCCCAGCCTGCCTTCTTGCTCCCCGTAAGATGATCTTCAGATGATCTCCTTGATTGTTTCAGTTGCCCTTTCCCATCACTCCTCTAGTTCTATACCAAGGGTTTAGGTCAACAGGTGTCTTCTCCAGCCACCAGTGGTAAGTGTAGGTAAGTTCAGCGAGTAGGTACAATTTTCAAAGTCCCTTTTACTTTTGCCATGATGTCTATTAGGTATTAAGTGCTTTTTAATCTTAATGAAAAACAATTTTTATCCTTTGCCTTCTGACATGTTCATCTAAACCCAGACACTGTTGTCCCTTAAAAATAAGCAATGGACAAGGTAAATCAGAGAACTGTAGTTAATTATAAATCATTAATGACAACTGAAAAAATTCTCTGAAAGACAGCACAAACCTTTGTGCATAATATTGGTGATCCAAGGCAATGGCCTGAAGTTGTACCAGGGGAAGGTTTAGGTTGGATATTAGAGAAATGTTCTTCCCCCAGAGGATGGCTGAACACTGGAACAGGCTCCCCAGGGAAGTGGTCACAGCACCAAGCCTGACAGAGTTCAGGAAGTGTTTGGACAATTCTCTCAGGCATATGGTGGGATTCTTGGGGCTGTCCAGTGCAGGGCCACAAGCTGGAGTCTATGATCCTTGTGGGTCCCCTCCAACTCAGGATATTCTCTGGTTCTAACTCATGATTTACTGCATTCATGATTTTACAACTATATCTTGGACAAATCTTGCACAGGTAGCATCCAGGCAATGGTGTCAATGTGAATTTTTCCTGATCACTGGCAGTGTGATTGCGATCCTAATAAATAAAATGTCAAGGAAAGCCTCTCTTAAACATTCAAACAACATCCTTTAAAAAAGCCCAGCCACGGTGAACAGATGGCTGCTGTATATTGGAGCAGACTTGTGGGGAGGACCATAATATCATGCTTCCTGAGCAATTTCTGAGCAGCACAGGAGTAAGCAATACCTCTAATGAGAAATCAGAGGTAAAATGAATTAGGTGGTGATAACTCTTGAAAAAGAAAAGGTATTTTGTGAGTTTCCGTGCAAAGACCATTTGAGCTCTAAGCTTCATAATCAGCTTGGAAAATAGTTTAACCCACAGGAATCTTTGTGACTTACTTCTGTCTTCCCCAGTTTGCAAGGTCAACTATCAAAACAGATATAGTTTGGAGAGCTTTGAGTGACAAGCAGTGAGCATAATTTACAAATTATTTTCTGTTTCTAAAGGCAGTACTATTGCATCATTTTTAGGCCATGTTTAACAATATGGCATAAAATAGTTAATTTAAACAAAAATGGGAAACTCAGAGGGGAAAAAGGGGGGTGCGGACTTTTCAGATAATCCACTTACTGCATCTTTGTTGTGCCTATCCTCATAATACCCCTGAGTCCCAGTTGCTGGATTTAGCCGTAACACTTACCAACTTCCAGAGAAGCAGCAGCTGTGCTCCAGCTTTCCTTGCTAATATTCCTGGCATTAGTGCCCTGTGAAGCCCTGTGGCAAAGCCTGCACCTCCTCAAGGTGTGGGTGGTTCATGGTGGCTGCTCCCTGTGCGCAGCTGGGTGAAAGGCAGAGAAAAGGGGAATGGGAGAGAGAGAGAGGGAGAGGA
>VZTF01006318.1:0-24569 GCA_013397755.1 Cnemophilus loriae | reverse complement strand
TCCCAGAATGGTTTGGGGTGGAACGAACTTTAAAGCCCATCCAGTGCCACCCCCTGCCATGGGCAGGGACACCTTCCACTGTCCCAGGTTGCTCCAAGCCCAGTCCAGCCTGGCCTTGGACACTTCTTGGGATCCAGGGGCAGCCACAGCTCCTCTGGGCACCCTGTGCCAGGGCCTCCCCACCCTCACAGGGAACAATTCCTGCCCAATAGCCCATCTAACTCTACTCTCTGTTTGAAGACATTCCCCTCTGTTTTTCATAAATAAATATTTCTCATTAATATTAATATTCTCTGTTTCCTCAGTGTCAGAGTTATGATCCTTACTTTTTCAATAACAGTAATTTACTAATACAAGTGATTTTTATTGGAAGTCATTATTACAAATATGAACAAGGTTAGATAGCTTGCGAATGAGTGACTGAAACACCTTGTGTCTTCAAATAATGAAATTTTTGGTGTCAAAACACAAGTTTTGAGGAGATGAGTGATAGAGAAGCAGCACTAGTATTATATGTACCACAAGGAAAAGAAAGAACTATAAAAGGAAATATCTATTTATCTGGTTTTGTCCGGTTTTATCTGGTTTTAAGATCCCAGTTGATCCAAGAACAACTAAAATTTGGATTGTTATGGAATGTTTAGCACTCTGAAGAATAATTTCTTTATGAAGTACAAATTTGTGAACAATATTAGCACAGGGATATTTCAATTTTCAGAGCAATTTACTGTTTGGGTCTTTGCTTCACTTGATTTCTGATGCTTACCTGGATTCTCAGTGAAGGCTTTTCAAAATCAACACTCATTTGCTGGTGCCTGTCAGTAATAATTAAACCCCTAGAGAAGTGATCTCCAGAATTCTTTATATTTCCCCAAAAAATCAAGAAGAAAGGCTGTCGTGTTTTTCAGCTTTCTCTTATGGTTCTTTTTATATTATTTTGCCTTTTTTTAGGTAAATTTTGTTGTGATGCAAAACATCACATGCCTTCTAGGCTGTAAGTGTCATTAGTGAATGTCTGTAGTCTTCTGGATTTGCAAACCCAAAATTCAAATTTAAAGAGCATGATTAAGCGTATTCTTTCCAGATACAACACCATTAATTGCTGAACAGAGGTTTTACAAATGGAATTATATGCGCTATTTAGCTGTCTATATTTGGCAAAAACATCTCTCAGCTTTGAATTATTTTGGGGGCAGTTATTAAATACATTACTGCAAAAATATTATGTGAAAAATCAGTAATAGAGAGTTAAAATCATAATTATTGTTCTTGTGTGACAACAGTTTTTCAAATGGGTCATTGAAGCCATGGAACAAAGTTCTTTATTTTAAGGAAAAGACACATGAGGTAAAGAGGGGTTCACCTCCACAAAACTTGTGTTTTGACACCTAAAATTTCATTATTTGAAGACACAAAGTGTTTCAGTTACTCATTCGCAAGCTGTCTAACCTTGTTCATATTTATAATAATGACTTCCAATAAAAATCACTTGTATTAGTAGATTAATATTATTGAATTAGCAAAGACCACAACCCTGACACGGAGGAAACAGAGGATATTAATAATAATGAGGAAATATTTATTTATGAAAAACAGGGGGGAATGTCTTCAAAGAGAGAGTGGGTTTAGATGGGCTATTGGGAAGGAATTATTCCCTGTGAGGGTGGGGAGGCCCTGGCACAGGGTGCCCAGAGAATCCTTTCAGATCACCCCACCAGATCTGACTAAACCCACAATTTTAATGTTACTGGAATGAATCAGAATTTCATAGAATTACGTTGCTATGATTTGGCATCAAATGTGCTTTACACAGATGGTTTCTTGAGGAAGAAATTTCACTCACAATTTGGATCATGGTTGATTTCTGGTTTTGTAAAGGTTTTCCAAACCATTTGAATTCGAGCTCCAGTATAACTAGAAGGAGCTGATTTCAAAGAAATAGCAGTGAGGTATATGATGTATCAGTGTGCGGAATTCTTCTTCCATGGGGCATTTCCCAAGATCTAGGAAACACCTGGCTTGCTTGAGGAAAAAAACAGAACAAAATAAACCCCAAAAATGACAGAAGACGGAAAGGAAAGCAAGGAAAATGCAGCTGGGAGTAATTTCTTACTTGGAGTACTAAGAACAACAGAAAATCCTTGAGTTGTTAAAGCTGCTGGAGAAACATCTGAGCATGAATAAGCCCCTGTATTTTAAGGGCCCTGAATTCACCTTTTATGGGATTTCAGATGGTTGCTCCCTGCCATCTCTCCAGCCTGTCCAGGTCCCTCTGAAAGGCAGCACTATGCTTCATTCAGCACCTCCGACGATAATGACAATTCTCAAGACTCTTTTGGGCTACATTAAAATGTCATTTAACGTTCTGCTTCGAAAAAAAGATTATGAAACTGGAAGAAGAGAAGACATTTAAATATCACTTCAGGCTTTAACAGAAATACCCATGTGGAAAATGGTACAGCAATTCTTTCCAACAGACTTTATTCCCACCCCACAGCCTACAGCAAAGCGAAATACGTCAGGAATGACAAAAAACATAATGCAAAGCAGAGATCTGGGAGTTAAAGAATACTGTGTAAAGAAAAGATAATACATCACACACATGGGAGAAAAAACACTACTTGAAATTAAAAAGGAAAAGTGAAGTCAGTAATCAAAATTACCATGAAATATCAACATCAAAAGGAAAGTATTTAATTTTCTGGTTGCAAAGAGACAGCTGAGAACTTTACTTGCAAATAGTTCCATATGCAGACTCAAAATCCAGTTAAATTTTCCTACAGGTTTTTAGTGGCACTTTGTCACAAGGAGTAGGAGCTGTGTGAGATTCCTAATATCTGTCTGGAACAAGAAAGGAAACATCCCAGATAAAGCACATAGAAAGGATGCTGAATTAAAAGCTACTTATTTATAGTATTTATAAATACATAGCAATGGATGACCAGAAAAAGAACTACTTAACAAATTTTGTAAATTTCTTTAGTAATGTGACTTTAAAATGCTGAGAAACTTTGCATTTTATAGATTGGCTGGTTTTGTATCTTCATTCAAAAGCAGCTCTTTAAAAAATTTTAAATACAAATTATATAACATCTGGAATAAACATCTGGCAATTAATAATTTGAGATGGTCAGTGTTTTTTTTTATTACTTTCAGTCCTCAGAATAATTCTGCTGTGGTTTGAACAAAATCGATCTTTTTCTGGTGTGATGTCTGAATAAAAAATCTACCAGATATTCTTCCATGCCGGAGATGAGGGATTTTTACTCCTTAGAAGGTAAGATTTTTCAGGAAAAATTTCCTAATGGTCCTTCTTTTAAGGGAACTGTTTTTTCATCATGTGAAATGATGCAGGAGACAGCAGGCTTGACATTCCTTCTGTTTCATTCATTTTTCAATTTCATTACGTTTGAAGGCTAAAAGAGTTCCATGTAATAAGTAGTTCAGGTATCAATTATTATTATTTTCATAGAATCACAGAATATCCTGAATTGGAAGGGACACACAGAGATCACTGAGTCCAGCTTTTGGCCCTGCACAGAACCCCAACAATCCCATAACCTGTGCCATTTTTAATCTATATCTTGGAAATAAAATAAGATCCTGTGTGAGTGTTAATCTGGAATTAATACATGTTTGTAGTAAGACATTAGAAAGAGCTAAGCTGGATGTCCACAAGGGAAAAAGTTCTTTGGCTTAAAAGGTTTAATGGATGATTTTTGCTCTTTTTAACATGATACATAGAAGGGGAAAAAGCGTGTTCATTTTTAAATGCATGATTTATAGAAAACATTTCTTTTGTTCACTTCTTCTCAATACTGCTTGTGGATATTTATCGTATTTGTAGCAGTAAATTTGTCAAGCATGCAGGTACATGCCGTGACAAATTGCACAAGTTTTACATCTAGGTCTCGCACCTAGTGAACAAACCTTAGGACTTTCTTGTTAAAGAAAAAAACATTAGTGAAAACTCACTTTTTTTTCTAGATTTCTGGTGGTATTTGTCAAAGTGATAAGAATTCACAGTAGAAGCATGGCAGGTGTAGTCTCAGCATTTCCTGAATTAACACAAACTTTTCCAGTAGCCTGTTAAAAGTGAATACAGAACAGGACTTCTTAAGCTGCAAAAAGCTACTAACAAATGAAAAAAAATAGAATTGTATCCTGGAATATATTCAGCTGCATAAATCAATATATTGCCTTTCTTTATTTTGGACAATAGTGTCACTCCAGAGCGTGGGATTCTCCATTGACAAATCCTGTAAAACCTCAATTAAACCCAAAAATTTAAAAAACAAATTAAAAAAAAAACAAGTTTAAAAAAAACCAAAAACAAACAAACAAAAAAGTGAGAGCTGAAGATACAAAAAGAACCCACTTGTAGTATGTTAAGGAGGGCCAGGAGCTGGACTTTGATGATACTTTTGGGTCCTTTCCAAATCCGAATATTCTGTGATTCTGTGATTCTGTGAAGGAATGCTCTTTATGCACTAGAACACGAAACTAAAAGTGAAACATCTCTTTAGGCACATATCCATTATACCCATTTAGGATCATTTTCCACCACCTTTCCTAAAGCCCAGCTCTCTGAGGCCTGAGAAGATCAAGCTGTAAAGCCAAAGGATGGTGACAAACAAGTTGCCATTCTTCTTCCCTGTTTAAACCTGGTCCCTTCACTTCATGGATCTGGAGCAAATTAGTGAGGATGTACAACCTTGTGACATCTGAGACTTTGTCTTTCATGCCATTGCCTCTGTTCTTGGGACCTTTTTAAGTATTTCTTTCAGCTGATTTAGATCCAGTTCTCCTCCCCTTAAAAACCTGAACCTAGCCCTTTACAGGAGCTGTTTATCCAGTCCTAAGGACAATGCCTGACTCTGCAGGGAACTGAGCATATCTGGGGCTTACATGGGATCTCAGAAGAGCCCCTCGCAAATGTACAAACTATTATTCCACACTACTGTGCAAATATTAATAACAGGAGCTTTGTGACATTCAAATGTCGCACAGGCAGTTGGTGGTAAAGGAATGTTCAAGCAAATGAGTAATCTGAGATTGCGATCCTGCATAGTTCTAATTATAAAACAGCCTTATTATTTTCTGTAACATTTTATGATATAATAGTATTTGGAAAGTGACTGTATTAAGAGCATGACATTTACTGAAGTGAATAAGCTTTTCACATGTGAAGTAATTTCACTGCAGGTTATTCTGCAAAACAGAAACTTCAGAAGCAGAGATCAGTTAATCCTTTGATGCACTGCCAATTTAGAGTTATTTCCTTAATTTATGATCTCTCCACGTTGGTATCCTTATTCAAATGAGAAATAAAATATACAGCTCCTTTCAATGATCTTGTGTTTTGTCCCCTTGACAATGTGGTCTGAAGTGGGTTTTGGTTCTTCAGCACCATTTTGCTTGGTCTGTGTTACGAATGGTTTGCCAGGTCATGTTTATTCATGTCCCTCAGCCTTATCTATACATTGTAGGACCATAAGGAATTTCCACATGAAGTCTGAGAGAATTCTGTGTGCAGTTGGGTTGAGTTGACCTTGCTGAGCTGCCAGATACCCACCAGGTGCTTTCTTACTTTTCCCCCTCCCCACCAACAGCACAGGGTGAGAAAATAAGGTGAAAAAGTTCGTGAGTCAAAAAAAAGACATGGAGATCATTTACCAATGTCCACCACGGACAAAAAATCATGGAATCATGGAATAGTTTGGGTTGGGAGGGACCTTAAAGCCCATCCAGTGCCACCCCCTGCCATGGGCAGAGACACTTTCCACTAGCCCAGGTTGCTCCAAGCCCCATCCATCCTGGCCTTGGACACTTCCAGGGATAGGGTAGCCACAGCTTCTCTGGGCACCCTGTGTCAGGGCCTCCCCAGCCTCACAGGGAAGAATTCTTTCCCAATATCTAATCTAAATTTGCCTTCTTTCAGCTTATTACCGAATAAAAATAGTTGGATGGGGAGAAACAGATAAAAACTAAATCACCTTCCTCCCCCACACCCTTTCCCAGGCTTAACTTCACTCCTTCGCTCTGCCTCCTACCCCCAAGGGGTGCAGGGGTGGTGGGAACGGGAGTTGCAATGGGGCTGTGACAGCTCCTCTCTGCCAGCCCTTCCCCCTCATGCTTTTCCCTTGCTCAAGCATGGTCCTTTCCATGGCTGGCAGTCCTGTTGGATAAACCTGCTCCGAGCTGGGCTCTTCACAGGCTGCACTTTCTTTCCAGCTGTCAACAGTTTAACCTGTGTCTTCTGAAATACATAAAACATGGAAATGACTTGCACAGATTGCTGCGGCTGCAGTTGGACAAACTATCATTCTAGCTCACTTCCAGCTGAGCCGTTCTTATTCTGTTCCACAGCTGTGCTTTTACTTCTTAATTTTTGAGAGTAAATTTCTGGAATGCTTACTCACAATAAATAACACTTTGGTGCCTGCTATATGAAGAAACTAAACAGAGTTGCACGGGCTTATTGCTCTCCATAACTCCCTGACAGAAGGGGGCAGCCAGGGCGGGGTCAGGCTCTGCTCGCAGGGAACAAGGGACAGGAGAATGGGAAATGTCCTCAAGCTGTGCCAGGGGAGGTTCAGGTTGGATATTAGGAAAAGTGTTTTCACTGAAAGGGTGGTCAGGAATTGGAAGGGGCTGCCCAGCGAGGTGGTGGAGTTCCCATCCCTGGATGTGTTCAAGGAATGACTGGGCATGGCACTACATGGTATGTTTTACTGAGCATGCTGGGATTTGGTCAAAAGTTGGACTTGGTCATCCCAGAGATCTTTTCCAACCGTAATGATCCTGTGATTCCATGAAGTCATACACAAACCGAGAACACACTAGTTTCTCCTGAAAAGCATAGACAGATTTCCTAAGCTGTTTCAATAAAGTTCCATTTTATTCAGGTTCTTTTTCTCTTCTGATAATTTTAATTTCTAATTTCCCATGAAAGTGGGAATCTAACCTATCTGCAGGGCTAATATAGCTATACCACATTACAAGTACAGACCGCCTTTTCTCTCCTGATTACAAATGCAATCAGGTCATAATCACTGATTCCTACTCAGCCTCCTACTCTAAGTCCTCCCTCATTGGCAGCTTTTTCTGGATTTCTCAATTAATCATTGATATTCTTATTATATTTGCAGCTTGCATCCAGAATATTGTAACAGTGCTACTCTATATATGAGAATTTGTTTCTAAATCAGTCATCAAAGATGTATAAAAAGTTAAAAGCTACATTTCACAGCTATTTGAATATCAAAATCAAAAGAAAAATCAAAAGATTACTGTTTCTTTATCCAACATTACCATATTCACAAGGAAATATTTCAGAATCTTATTAGATTCAGTGTTATTCTAATTTCTCTCAGTGCCAGTTGGACAGCAAATGTTTCTACCACACTTTATATCATTAAAAGCAATAATTCTGGTAATTAAGTACCTGAGAGCCTCACAACTGTGAATATATTTCTTATATTATTTATTTTGAGGGGAAAATGCGTATTGTTATCTTTCCTCATAGAATGAACCAGACACATCGAAAAAGAAGGAACCCAGTGATCACGTGGAAGACTGAGGGCAGGATTCCCCTGTCCTGGGACAAGCACTAAGCACTGGACATTGCTTCCTTCAGCAGTTAATACTTGGAGCAGTCAGGCAAGTTGGTTTTAGTGTTTTTAACTAAAATGTTTATTTAAACCTTTCTTTAGTGATTACAAAAGCTCCCCTCTGCAGAAACTCCCTTTTTCTAACTTAAGATATTACTCTCAACCCAACTGTTTTTCTTCCATTTGCTTGGTCCTTGATGTTTTAATCCTGGCTCCAACTGCTGGCTGTTGGTAGATCTCTTATCTGTCTTATCCATGGCCACTTTGTGCCACAGAATGACCCTTCTCACACTCTTCTACTTCGAAAAACAAAATAAAACCCAAATCAATTAACAAAACGCACACGCGCCAAAGTCTGACTGAAAATTAAAATTCGAACAAAACATTCTTGAGAGGTACGAGGTTGCTCCTACTCCATTAATTAAATCATAACCGAGGGGTGATAACACTGCCTCGTTTGCTCCAGAAATATCCACAGCAGGAGACACTGAAGGGAAAAATAGACAAAGGAACTGTACAACTGTAGGCCAGATAGAATTCCATGGTAGTCCCAGTTTGTTCTTACAGAGTGATTCCATCAAAACTCGGCTCACATCAAACAAATCCAATTAATGAAATTTAACCATTAATAAATCTGTAAGAATTATACAACATGTTTCAGTTGATCAGGAAATAACAAATTATCATAACTGGAATATTTGTGCTTTCCAATGACATCAAATCAATCATTCCTCAGACAATTCTAGAGATTTTGCAAAGCACAGATATAGTTGAAAGGAGGAATATCCTTGGTGCTCTGCAGGTTAAAACAGCTGTAAGAGGAACTGATTCCTGAGTCTTCTCATGGATGTAAAATATATCTATAATTTATTTTAATTTTTTCTCCCCAAGCGCTGGGTCTGTTCAGAATCCCTACACATATTTCCTTGGACTTTGTGGACTTTCAAATTATATTTACTAAAAATGTATTATATTTACTAGATTTACTTTAAAATTATATTTAACTCCTGTGGAGCTCTTAAGAAACCAGTTAGCAGGTGAACTATTTAGTCATGGTGCTTAGGTTCATTTTAGACTGCATTTAGAAGGAAAAGGTCAGGGAATCATGCAGTAAACTACACAGCTAATTGATCACTGAATTCCTTAAAAAAATTAATCTCTTTTTTCACATGAAATCCTAGAGAAAAATGCATTGGATTGTGTTCGTTGGAGACTTAATTGGCTTTTTCATACACTGCATACAGGGCAATGTTCTTACCTCTAGAGAATACTTGCAAACTGCATCATAGTTGGAACAGGATACATTTAAAAATATTTCTAATAGAGTAAAAACAAGGAGAACATGGTTCAAGCGGTGGACTGGGCAATATTAGGTTAACAGTTGGACTCATGGATTTTGAAAGTCTTTTCCAACACAAATGATTCTATGATACTTTGATAAGATACTTTTAAAAAGTCTTAAATATTTCATAGTTAAGAAGTTGTAGAAAATACTGTAGAAAGTTACACATGATATGTGGCAATAGCTGGAGTGAGAACATGCTGGAATAATAAAAGGGAGCAGTCAATTTTCCTGTCAAAGAATGATTAACCAATTTACCGGAATCATTAAAATTGATCCAAGATTTATGATTGCAGAAAGGTGAGTTTGGATGTAAGCTAAAACCAGCACTAGTTCCACGTCTTGAAAAATAGCCTGGGTGGTCCTCACTGCCACTGTAGTAGTTCCATAGGAGCCCTTATCCAGCCAAAACTGGCGATCAGGGACTGTTTTTGCAAAAAAAATATAATCCCAAAATAAGCATGTATTGCTGCTCGATCCCTTGAGACAACGTCTCCAGGTCTGGAGCCTGTGTTTTCTTTCCAGCTTAACGAACACTCTGAGGCATGGAAACCTGGTGGGAGAAGAGGAGTACCTGAAGGGGCTCCAAGAGAGCTGGAGAGGGACTTCAGAAATAGGCATGGAGTGACAGGACAAGAGAGAATGGCCTTAAGCTGAAAGAGGACATGGTTAGATGGGATATTGGGAAGGAATTGTTCCCTGGGAGGGTGGGGAGGCCCTGGCACAGGGTGCCCAGAGAAGCTGTGGCTGCCCCTGGATCCCTGGAAGTGTCCAAGGCCAGGTTGGACGGGGCTTGGAGCCACCTGGGATAGTGGCAGGGGGTGGCACTGGATGGGCTTTAAGGTCCCTTCCAACCCAAACCGTTGTGGCATTCTATGACAGTAACACAAGTATTTCTAACACTAGCACAAATATTCAAATGTCAATGCAGATTTTCCCATACTATCACCCAGGAATGTGTTGTACAGCTGAAAACTGAGAACTGTATCAAAAGCTTCCTTTTCTCACCAAAGCAGTTTGTTTTGATGATACTTTATAACAACGCTTCTACCCAGTTTTCTCAGGATCTGGCTGCAACACCAATTTCCTCCCACAAGATCAGCCCCAGCAGGGATCCCTTGTTAACCTGTATGTAGCTGTTAGTGGCTAATACAGAACTGGGGAGAAATAAGACTTGAATACAAAGTAATTTTTCCATGCCCTCCAGGGTTACACGCGTATTGGAAGGCGTAACACCTTTTACGTCGTGCCTATTTCTTCCGTGGAAAAACAAAGTGCAAGAGGCAAAGAGCTACACACGAATGTACGGGCACTGAGACAGTGCACAGTTGATCTTCGGAGTTCCTTCCAGCCTAGATTATCCCATGGTTCCATGATTCTGTGGTTTCCCAGCAGCCCTAAGTAGAACAATTCAGAGTGAAGGAGCTCAGCTAAACAGAACGATGAGTCAGAGGCACCTTGAGCGAGCGAGAAGAGGCTGCACTCCCAGTGAGCTTGGGTCAAACACAAAGCAGAGCAGCCCAAACATCTGCCTCTTGCCCTCAGCTCATAAGATATAATCAGATATGTGCTCCTGGTGAGGAGATTGAGTAAGAACAACTGCACAGAGGTTTGGAGCTGCACTGTCAGGTCGGAGCTCGTGCTGTCGACCCTCAGGGCAGAGTTAGTGCTCAGAGATACATCTCAGTTTTGACAGTGCTTCTCCTGACAGCAAGTGCAGCACAAGTGACCTTTCCACTCTGCCTCTGCAATGAGCTTCTGCTCTGTCCTGCTGGGAAAACAGAAACGGTGGAAGAACCATTTGTTTTCCACATCCATTAGATCTGTCAGGTGTTGGCCAAGTAGCCACCACTTGTGGCAACAGCTCTGTAAAATTGAACCCATCCTTCAGACACTGCACTGCAAATATCTTTCCCTGACCTTCATTCTGTCATGGATGGAAACTCATTTGAAAGCAGCAAAGTGTGTGTGTAGCTCCAAAAAGTGAAGTCCTTGAGTTTCTGCAGAAAATTACCACTGATGACAGTGCCGTTAATGAATACAAAGCAGGAAATCTTTCCACTCAGAGCTCCTTCCTGAAAGCCGGTGTGTTACACACAAGATAAATGGAACAGAAAATAAGGGTGAGGCAGAAAGACTAACTACAGGAATTATTTTTTGTCTCCCACTGAAGTTTATTAGAGATATTGAGAATAAAATGCCAAATAAAATGAAAAAAATGGCAAGGAATGGACAGGTTAAGGGACAGGACCGACTGCCAGTAAAACATTTCCAACTTGTACTTCTAGGAAAGAAAACATTGATTTTGAGGTGTCAGGAAACAACATTTTAGAGCAGCGGACAAATAATGCAAGGCAGGAAAAAGAGCAGATGCTCCAATACTGGCTGCAAGCAAAGCAGAATTGGAATAACTTGTGCAAAGAAGGAATAAATAAAGAAAACACAGTAGTGGTGTTATCACAACTGATTACTGCCTCCTTATCTTCCTCCCAAGTAATCCTTCTGTGCATTAAATATTCTCTGTATAGTTATAAACCTTTAACAAAGACATGCTCCCCTGTCATATTCCAGCAAGTGTTATAGACATTTTCCTTCAAAGACATTTATGAATTTTACCTGAAATAGAAATAGAATTTAAAATGGTCTTTGGTAATCTGGGTTAGTCTCTGGCAGTGAATATGGTGCAATTTCTGATGGATCATCTGCTTTGGAGGTGACAAAACTGGTCATCTAGAGCCAGTTGTCATGAATTTGGCAGGCCAGAACCAAGACCCAAAATTTTATGATAGTTTAGGTCATTGAAATTACTTAGCGTTTACTGTAAATGTAAGCTAAACACTTGTTTATTTTATCTTAGAAGAAGCAAGTTAAGTGTTTATGAATTTTGTCAGTTAGGGGTATTATGATAAATTCACCTAAAATCTAAATGACCTGTGGGCAAAATTACGACATTTCTTCCCTGCTGCACAATGTATCAGGAAGATGTTTTCAGAAATTAAGTCTGAGGTCAGTTCTCAGTTAGGAGATGCTTTTATTGAAAGTTTTCTTGCACATGGAAATTGTGTTTGTGAGCCTGTGTGTCTGTGTGTGTCTGTAGAAG
This sequence comes from Cnemophilus loriae, assembly GCA_013397755.1. Lineage (NCBI taxonomy): Eukaryota > Metazoa > Chordata > Aves > Passeriformes > Corvidae > Cnemophilus > Cnemophilus loriae. The sequence goes on along the minus strand of VZTF01006318.1, from coordinate 12,514 downwards.
TGTCTGTGTAAGTAAATAAAAATATACACACACAAATACTATGAAAGCACATAGAATGTATAAAAAGCATATCTCCCATCTGATTTTTTTCCTTATTTCTGCTTCAGCTGTTTCAAACTGGTAAGGGCAAGGAATGTGGGCCAGTGCTTTTATGGAGCAGGTAATTGCAAGCAGCAGCTTTTCACTTTGCACCTTCTCTGTACCTGTGTTGCCTTAATGACTTTCCTTCTACAACAATGGCAACATAAAGAAATATTTCTGCAGTCATAAATAGCTTCATGAGAGCAAAAATATCATATTTTCCTGTGTTTGACATCCTGTTATCCTCTTGAGGTCATTTAAGGCACTTGCTGACGATTCCCTTTCATACCACTTCTTCAATATGACAACATTTTCCCTCTCCAGAATTTAAAAATATTTTTCAGTGTTATATCCAGATAAAGTAAATTCCACAGACATTTCTCATTGGCCCAAATGGGTATTTCTTTTTGCTCCATACCTCTATTTCTTTTATAATTATATAATTTATAATTAGTCGTAGTCGTATGCATTAACATTATTATTAGCATTAGTATTAGCATTATGCTGAAGCAAATTATCAAGCATTGTTCTGATAATTATATTTGTATCTGCTAATTGTTCTGATGATTAATAAAAATACGACAATTTTCACCCAAACCCTAAAGGGATCCCTATTTTTTCTGGGGATAGATTATAGTTTGGCACACGGTTACCTTTTCTGCCACCAAATATTCCATCCATTTTTTCAGCAAGGTACTACTGGAGTGCAGCTGGACTACAGAAATTCCATTTATTCAGATAGATTTTGTTCCTTTGACAGTATCTAACATGATCATGGTTGTATTAAATTTTATTGTCTGTATAATACTTGCACAAAACTCCAGATAAAATGCACAAAATATAATAAACTTGCTTCAGTCTTCCCACTTGTTCAATGTTCAGTGTGTTCTGTTTTAAAACTTTGTTAGAAATAGGGGAAAAGAAAATAACAAAATCTGTATGGTTGGCACAGCTGACGGTTCCCTTCAAATATCTTAAACTCTTTGAATAAAGACTGATGAAAATAGCAGGATTTTAAATGAAAAAATATCTTTTATATATATTATTATCTAGAGTTGTGAGGAATTCAGGGAGCCTAATGAGATCGTGAAAAAGCTGAGATGAAGTGGTGCTAATGGTTGTAAATAATCAGCTATAATTGTGCTTTCCGCTTAACGAGCACTTTAAAAGGATAAAGAAAACCTGTCCATCTAAGTGCTGGACGTAATTGAGAAATGCTAACAGAAAATAACACATTTTAAAGCGAGTCTTTGCAGGTTTCCCTTCTGCAACCTCTTTGCTGCAGGGTTTTGGGTCTATAAAGGGACATAGGTAAGAGATAAAACATCAAAATACCAAAACTCATTGCTTTAAAGAGGCAGAGCCCACATGTCCATGTTATAGCAAGCTGTAAAGAAACTGAAAATGTGATCTGTTTAGTTGGTCTCGGAAATCTCAAAGGCAGAAAGCTCCCCACCCCTCATGGCCTTAAATATGGTGCATTCAAGAGATCCCACACTTTCAGAAGATCAAAATCACTAAAGCTGGAGAAAAGACCTTAATGGATGTGAGTAAGACCAGTGGTTTCCTTGCAGTTTTATGTCACTCTAAAAATTAATCCTGGTGTTACTGGTTGTATTAGCCACAGTTTGGGCTCCCTGTCTGAGAAGAGATATTTCTATTACTGGTGGCTATAGGGATACAAATGATTTTAACATCACAAAACTAGGAAAAAAAAAACCTAGGAAAAAAAAAACCCAGTCTAATACTTCCAATAATAAATACATACTGTCATAACAAAGGAATCATCCTAAATATTCTGCATTACTTGTTTCAGAGTCTGACATTTCAAAAGGTTGGCAGGGCAGGTGTGCTCGGGAAGGTAGAGAATATAATTGCAAGTGTGATCACACCTTTTAGCAGAGACATTTCAACGTAAAATGCACAGTGCAAACACTGTACAGTGCAGACGTTTCACAGAACACCCTGACAAGTGCAAAATCTTCCCAAACAGATAAAAAGTCTCTCGTGGCTTCAGCCAGCTGCTTACTTAAGGAGCCCCAGGAATGAGAGGAGAATTTAGGCTGCATGGAAAGTAATGCTTTTGTTACTAATACGACTCTCACTCACACCCACTCTTTCAATTTAAAAAGAAAGCACATTTCAACGTGGTATAATATTTATCCAGGAGACATTTATCTAGGAGAATAGCAGCTTAATTAGACATTACCTGCTGGAAAATTGTAATAGCCTGAAGTTCTTTGAAAAGAGGAGGACCTATACATGGAAAGTTTGGTCTGAAACCTGCAAATTGGTGTAAGTTTTAAGCCTACTTAAATCTTATGGTATAAAGCATAGGTATATGCATCCAATGCCACCTGGGATGGAAAAAATCTTTGTTTAGATGGTTTGTAGAAAGCATATGCCATTAAATAATCAATATACTTAATATTTCCTGAGCCAAATTACCTAACTTAACAAAAAATATTAAACCTTCACGTCCTTCAAATACCCACTTTGGGTTTCAGAAACCAAGCATTTAAAAAGAAGCAACATTTACTGTTTTCAAATGATATATCCAAGAAAATTTTACCCACAGGAATCTCATAATCTCCTCATTTAACCAATTTACATTTTGCTCCACCACACATGCAATTAGTTCAGCATCGGTCGGATGTGTTTGTTGTTGTTTTCACTGAGTAACTGGAATTTCCTATAAAAAAAGGGGTGGCTACATGAAGTTACGATATTAACTTGTTCAAGCAGAATTGCAATGTCCCATGAAGAAAAATTCATGAGCAGAAAACCCAAGCAACCTAGTTAATACGTGTGGCCTAGGCTTTCCAAGGAGAGCATGCCCTAAGTATTTGTGTAGGCAAGGATTTAAATTTTGAATGATTGGAGCAGCTAATGATTAAGGAGACCACAGATTAAAAATAACAATTCACCTCACATTTTCATTTTTTCCTCCAGTTTGCTGCCACCTTTCCTGCTCAAGAGGATTTGGAAAAGAAGGTGTAATTTGGAAAAGTGGATGACTACATTGTTTACACCTTTATCCGTCCCAAATACAGTCTGTCCATGCCTACTCATTAGTTGCTGCTGTATGACTGTGTGCCCTATAGTTTTTCCATCCTGAGCTGTTAGTCCAGCAGAAGCTGCTTTGAAAATATATTTGTGAACAGTTGGAAGATTATCATATGCCACGACCACTTCAGTGTTTCATTGCAATCTCTACTGCCAAAAAGGGTTCTGGTACTTAGACAGGAAACGCATTGAAAGCTCTTGGCAAAGCAAAATGTGTTATGAAGCTGAAGATGAGATGTCGTGTCCTATGAACTCCTAGTAAATAACAGATTTGAGGGAATTCTTGTTTTTTAGATATATTTATGTGTATATATATATATATATATATGTATGTGTGCACACACACACATATATATACACATACGTACATAGGAATATACAATTTAAAAGAACGTACAAAATAAAGCCCATAAGAAGCTTTTAAATTATTCTCTCCATACTTTCAGAAAAGCGAGATGCAAACAGTCATGAGCCAGAGATCAAAGGCAGTGAGTACCAGTGAATGCCAAGTGTAGCCAACCATGGACATTTACATTTCAGTCAAACCAATGGGTCTGATAAAAGAACAAACATGAACTTTGCTCATAAATTCATCTTCTGTTTATATCCTTATTTTTTCCCCAATACATTAATTCAGTTCTCATAGTTAGAAAAAAAATATCTAGACTGCAAAGCAAAGAGTTTTACTGCTTTATGTGTTAAAGAATGAATAGTTGAATATTTTCCCCTCTCACTTCATGCCATTCACTGCACCTTTAATCAGACCATTGAGTTTAACAGATTAAGAGAAGTAAACTTTCGTATTAATTTAAGCTTTATTTTTTCAACAGGCAGTTCCATCACATCTGGTAATAAGCTGCATTTCCAGAGAAAGCATTTTTTTGGGATCAAATGGATGAAGATGGGCAATATGTTCAGTATACATCACCAACGAAAAGCAATCTGGGAACCAAATAAACTATTCTAATTAAATGGAGAGATAAATTCTCCACCTCTCTCTCAAAAATTAGAAAAAATTATATAAGCACATGATTCTCAATGGTAAAGGATCATTAATTAATGAAACTCACTGCTTAGTTATGCACTTTTACAGAGTGCAAATCATGTCTGCTCTATAATGGGTGTGTGAACAGCTGATCAATGCTCACTATAATGGAGTTTTATAAGTGACTTCAAAGGCATTTATATTAAACCTCTAGAGCACATGAGCATATTTGTGTTCAGTCATTGACATAAAACCACGAAGATTTTGAAATTCAAGAAATTCCTCAGGAGCTGCTTAGGGGTGAGGAGATAAATAACAAACTAATATTGATCTCACAGTTGTGATTTCTTTGTCACACCGTTCTTAATTTGTGTTGCCACCACGTTCAATATTGAATTGATCTTCCCTGTCGAGGTGACAATCCTCAGAGCGTCCACACAGAAGTCCAGACAATCTCCTGCAGGCAGAGCTTTGGGTTACAGGGAACAGGGTACAGGGAATGATCCTAAAAAATGGCCTTTGTAGTCAGGAAGAAGAAATAGTCAGGCACAACCCATCGGTCACTTGGCAGCAATACGGAAAGAGATTGGAGAGCCCAGACGTTTGTCTTCTCTCTCTCATTCAGGCAGGGACTCCAAGCATTTTTAATTCTCGGGCTCACTTCTCCCGAGCCAAACCTAATGTTCTTTCTTCTGTGCAAAAGGAACTGAAGAGCTCAGAATGACCTCAACCAGCAAGACCAGCTGCCTCTCATCTCCCTTGCCAGCCTCAGTCCATAAAAGTTAAAAATGAAACGACTCACAGACCTTCGCTTGAAAAACTGGGCACCCTTTTGCTGCCCATCTTGGTTTGTTGCATGGATTTCTTACCCTCCTCTGTATGAATGCTATGGCATCACATCAAAGAGGAGACTTTATCTTTTGGGCTATGAGGTAATTTATTTCCTAGTATAAGTCTATTTTCTGGGAGTCAATAAAATATATTAGCAAACTCGGAATGAGATTTGCAGTTATTTGGTACATTTTTGCAGTTCAAGTCACAGGGCAATATCAGTTTATGTTCCCTGTGAATATCACACTATGTGAAATTCTGAAACTGTATTAAAAAATACCAGCCAAAAAGACAATGCAGCAAAGAACTGGGAAATGAGGAAAGCCTTTGGTTTATTATTGTGGAAGTTTAAGAAAGATGTGCATATTGAACTCAGCAACATTATTCTCAGAGAGGGAATGACTATACTAACTCAGAATGTTTTCTTTTCCTGTGAAATTCAATAATGCAGAGAATAATATGCTTTATAAGTCAGAAAATGTGTGAATCCAAAGTCAGTTTACCCTCTGTGTAATATAATTTCTAAATATCAAATTCTCATTCTCTTTTTCCTACCCCATAAAAACTCCAAATGAAGGTTTTGCCTCAATTAGAGAAAGATTTAGGAGTCTGGATTGGCAGAGGGATAAAAAAGACAGCTCCCCCAGGAAGGATATGAATTTCAGTTTTATTAATTTTGCCCCAAAGGGTCAAATTTAATTTGTGCCTGAGTTCTCCATCACTTCTTACTGAAGCTACAATGAAGGGTCAGGATTTAATTTCATCAAATTAAGGTTAGAATAGTTATCCCAGGTTTTGGACTGTATTAACCAGCCATTGGAAATTCCACTCTGAACTGTCCAGAGTTGGAAGCTGAAGCTGCAGCCACAGAATTAGCCAGGTAAACCCCAGTCCCTGTAAAGGCAGACTGGTTCCCTATAATCCTTTAGCTCAGTTCTGCAGCTTGGTCCCCTTGTAAACAGGTTGGATGCTGGGCCTTCCTCTTCCCTGAAGTCTCCAGGGCAGGAGTGACTTTGTGTGGAGACTTTCAAAGCTTCTGACTTCTTCTAACACACTTTGGCTTTAATTAAATAAAGTGTGACGAGACAGGCTGAACTTACTGCACTGTTTAACATTCAGTTGTGCGCCATTAACTGTCTTCAGCAAGATTTAACCACATACTTTAAGTACTTTCTTTTTTTTTCTTTTTTTTTTTTTTTGTTAAGAAAGGAATTTTTTGTATAGAATAGAATCATAGGATCATTACAGTTGGAAAAGGTCTCCAAGATCATCGAATCCAACCTCTGGCCCGTCACCACCACCTCAGCTAAACCACAGCACTAAGTGCCACGCCCAGTCATTTCTTGAACCCCTCCAGGGAGTGTTAAAGTGCTTTGTTGAAATGGAAACTCTGGGTTTAGTCTGATCAATTAAATTAATTAGGTCAATTTGTTATCAGAATGTGCTGGCAGTGTCGTGAAAACAATGATGTTATAAAAATATCAGTGTCTACCAGGTGACTGACTATGATGTCATATTATTTGTAACATTTTATATAATTAGGATATAAAGAGAATAATAACTTGTGTATTATTAAAATATTTTAATTAATATCATTCTGATAGTTCTCATTTTACCGTTGCGGCAATGGTCAGATTTTAATCTTATTTATGCCACTACAAAACTCAGAAACTCTTTATCTCTGGTTCTTTTAACACTGGAGGTACTAAAATCCAAGTGAAAGACAGAAAGTGGGTTATCAGTTTGCCAGAGGCCACATTTCATGGTAAGTTTTGAAGATGTTTATTGGTTCTTTTAGGTGTCAAATGTGATGTTCCACTTAAAACACAAAGTTACTTTCTGTCCATGACTGCTGTAAATGGAAACGAAGAAGTGGTTTTCTGTTCCTGTCGTGAGCCAGGAGAAACCAAACAGGTCAAGACACAATGAGGTAGAAGAAAAGTGTGGAAAAGCTCAAACTGATGAGTTAGTGAGGCAGTGCAATTGGCTGCCTGGGAAAATCCCAGGGCTCTGCTGGGATATGGGCATGGCCAGGACTGAGCACCTGCTGTTTCCTAGAGGGAACTTTCCTACATGCACAAGGCTTTATCAGCAGTGACACAGGTGATGGCACACCTCATAATGAGAGTTTCTTCTTCGGGAAGGGCAAAAAAGGGAATTTTTAACAAGTTAATGGATAAAGAAAAGCAGGAGAAAATACAGGGTGAATTTCAGGCAACTCATTCTTCTCATGGGAACACACCATAACAACAGTATCAGGATTGGCAGACGCTGAGTCATGAGCAGCACAAAAAAACACAGCATGAGAACAAAAAAGGGGAAAATATTTCCACAGAGATTTTGAAATAACTTTGCCATAAAAATAATTGACGAAAGTTACCAGAGCTGGAAGCCACAGGCAGATTGCAGAACAGCAAATGACAGGCCCTCAGCATAAGGAAGGCTGAGCCTCGTGGTGAAGCAGATGAAGCCTCAGGGTCTCTTCTAGGTTCATATTCCAGGACAGAAAAACTCACATTGTTTAAATTTTCTCAATTAAAACAGAGTTGTGGGTTTTAAAGGGTGTTTAATATTTAACACATTGAATTCCAGTTAATTTAAAGAACTGTTGCAACCCAGACTGGGCTCAGCATTTCTCAGGACCAAAATGTTTTTAGCAGCTTAGAGGTATCCAATGGGCAAGCCAGTCACTTCCAGTGGGAGTGAGTGTCTTGTTTCCCCAGGGCTGGGGAGCTGGTCTCAACTGGATCACAGCATCCTGGGACAAGAGGAGAAAAATAGGAAGAACTGGGATGTGAAAGCTCCTGGCTGAGATCGAGACATGAAGATCATTCACCAGTTACCATCATAGGCAAAACAGGTTCAACTTGGGCAAATAATCAATTAAATTGTCTATTGCTTAATAACAATTAAACAATTATACATTAATTAATTAATTATGTTAATTAATTTATACAGTGTATTTAATTAATTATCACATTATAAATTAAAATAGATTTGGGTAGTAATGAGGACAAAATTAAAACAGCACCTTCCCCACACCCCTTTAGCAAGGCTCAACTTCATTCCTTCGCTCCTGACTCTTCCGCACCCCAAGCAGTCCAGGGCGCTGCTGGGGATTATGATCAGTTCACAGCAGCTCCCCTCTGCCCTCCATTCATCCTCACACTTCTCCCATGTTCCAGCATGGTTCCTTCCCAGGGGCTGTGGTCCTTCAGGATGAACCTGCTCCTGGTTTATCCTGATTCCGTGGTGCCCATGGGTGCTGGGTTCTTGTTGGACTTGCTGATCTTGGAAAGCTTTTCCAACCTAAAATGATTCTGTGTGGCTTCCCCAGACTGCAGGAATCCGTTGTCCGGCACACCTACAGCACCTCCTCCTTTCCTGCTTTTCTCATCTTGGTACCCACAGAGATGTTTCTCATACTCCCACCTCTCTCCCACTTTCTCCCTTTCCTGGATGGAATTTTTGTGGGAATGTGTACCTCTTAAACCAAAAAAATCACAAACAGTAGGTGTAGGCTGACTGTGTAAGAGCAAGTTGTGAGAGAATATATCTCATTTTCCATTTAACTTTTAAATATTCAAGTCAGACATATAGCTAATTTATAGTTGATGGCCGTTTACAACTGATATATACAAGAAGACATATGCAATTGCTCATTTATTACTGAGAACCTTTGGTGGAAGAAGTAATGAATAAATTAAACTCAAGCTTTGCTGATGATGTCATTTGGATTTCCTGCTCACATATGCACCGTGTTGCTGAAAAATGGGCACATACATTGATGACCTTCAAATTAATGATTTGTTTAATCTGCCATCTTTCATTGCATGGGGGGGAAATGCCCTCCAGTGCCAGCTGGTTATTCTTTCTTTTTAATTTGACTGAAGGGGCATTCCTCACCTAGACTACTGTACCTAGGAAGCAGAAAGGTTGGGATTAAAGAAAGACATGGGAGTCTGGAATAGCACAGTTCTCACTGGTATGTGGGGGCTTACATCTCCAAGATCGCTTTCAAAAAAGTAAAAAGTTATATAATACTGCATATTTTCTTGGATTAGGGCTTGGTCTTTGTTTATGAAAGCTGTGATTGATGATTGCTAATTCTTTGTGTGAGGACAATCAGCAGAAGTGTGGTAAATGTGGTCGAAAACAATTTGTACTGAGGGTGGAAAATTATAATGGCAAGATGTCCAATTTCCAAAATTGTACATTTCACAAAGACATCATTCTGCTATCAGATGAACAAACAATTAAGACACACTTTCTGTTCCAGGTACTGAGCTTAAACTTTATATTTCAGAACATTTCTACAGCAATAAGGAGGAGTCATTCATCCCTGTAGGCAGGAGAAGTGACTAAGGGGTGACTGCAGGGTTATCACTGAGAATTTTGTCTTGCCTTGGTTTAAAATGAAAGAGAGTAGATTTAAACTGGACAGAGGGAAGATATTGGTGAGTGTGTGAGACACTGGAACTGGCTGCCAATGGAAAATGTGGATACCCCATCCTCAGGAATGCTGAGGGTCAACCTGGATGGGGCTTGGAGCAACTTGGTCTAGTGGAAGGCATCCCTGCCCATGGCAGGGTGTTGGACTAGATGATCTTTGAAGCTCCTTTTCAACCCAAACCATTCTGTGATTCTTTGAAAACTTTTGCATCAAGATATACAGTTAACCAGGAGCTTGGATGTCATCAAATCCTGGACTTCATCAAATCCTGAGGTCCTTTTCAACCTTAATTTTTGTCTAATGCCTATGAAATGTATGATATTGTCGTATAGTACCGGCACACCAAAACAGAACAAAACAAAAAAATCACAAAAACTACCACAAATACCCACAAATCCTCCAGCCCCACAATCCGAAACAAAGCTAGTTAATATCTCGCTAAGGCTGGGTGAGTTCAAGATATTGGCAATAATTTTTGGCCATCATAGAGGGGGAAAATGCTCAATATTTAATGTTATTTTCATTGTCATTTCTACATACAGTAAAAGACATGACAGCTTCAGCTCATTCCAGAATCACTTTTCAGTGGGCAAAATAATGTTTTCAGTGATTCAAAGCTTTTTCAAGTTTCTCCAGAGAACTCCAGGCACACAGTCCCAAAGAGCCTGGTCACTTGCCTTACCGCTGTTCACATCAGAAATGCTCTTAAATATTGAATGTCTGGGATATTCAGCTGTTTGGTTTCTGTCAGAACTGCATGTCTGGGTAATTCTATGCCTCTGGATGTGCCTTTCTTTTCCCAGTGACATCCTCAGCTTCTGCATGTTGGTGTTGTTTGAACAAAATGACCACCCCGATAGGAAACAGCTGAAGTTCCAGTCCGCAGACCCTGCTCTATAACATTTTGGGAGGGGGAATAAGATACAGATTAAACAAGTGGTGCAGAAAATTTCACAGCGCTATCGGTAGGAGAACAGGCAATTTATGTTTTTAAATAAGTTGTTCAATTAAGCTGTATCTGTAGTGATTTTGTTTCCAGCTATTTTACCACGAGATCACTGATTAAGGAGCTTGTCGTTGCCAGCACCAGTCCTGTGAGACACAGGGTGGTCGTGCTGTGGGAGCGTGGGTGAATCAAACTCTAGATTAATGTTTGAAGATGTCAACAAGCAGCTGGAGCAGATTTTGTACAAGAGAAGCAGAGTCAGCACTGGTTCTTACCTGAAGGTACCGTCCCACCAAGCTCAAGGGAGCAGAGCAGGTCCTGTGACAATAAACACAGAGACCCAAGAGTCCAGGAGAGCAGACAAGTCAGTATTTATTGTGCATGTCCAGGACATGCAGCACGGGAGGTTCATGCTGGACAGCAGGAGGCATTTCTCCATGGAAGGGGTGGTCAGGCATCGGAAGGGGCTGCCCAGGGAGGTGGTGGAGTCCCCATCCCTGGAGGTGTTCAAAGAATGTCTGGACACAGCACTCGGTGCTCTGGTCTGGTGACAAGGCGGTGTTTGAGTCATAGGTTGAACTCGGTGGTCGCAGAGGTGTTTTCCAGCCTGAACGATCCTGTGTTTCTGGGATTCTGTGAAGCGCAGAAGCCCAGGATGAGGTTCCTCCCAGAAAACTCTCTGGCAGCACTCCTCACTAGAGCCTGATGCAAGGTCATTTAGCCAAAGCAGACACCTGAGACACCTGTGAATTTATAAATTAAAAAAAGTAGTTAGGTGATAATTAATACTAATTTGTCTCAAACCCTACTGGGTGTACTGCAATAGTGTAGCTGGCCATAGTGGTCAGTGTTGAGTTGACCATTTGCTAATGCTGTCATGGCACAGTCATTTGCAGCAAATTTGCACAAGTATATGAGCAATGTGATGCCAGACATGCCTGTGGCAAGCACAACTCTTTAAATGGGCAGCACACTGTGCCAATACTCAGAAAGACTGACTGATGAAACCAAAACCAAAATAACCTGGATCAGTAGGGGAGGTTCCCTTCTGGAGAGCGGACAGGGTGGGGATGAGAAGTTTAAAACTCTCAGGATGACTGAGAAATAATGCAGAAGGAACAGCCTGTGTGACACTTGTTCCATCTCATCAGAAGCTCACAAGCCTGAATATCTTCACTTCTATGACTAAAGAGCATCAGGTACCATGGCCACCAGTGCAAACTATGTCACAGTGGCTCTACAGTGTAAGTATCTTATAGGTAGTGATAAGGCATAAGAAGAAATTATCTACACAAAGTATGAAGTTAATGAACTACTTCAGTAAAGTTTAATTCTACAGTTTAAAATGGACTTAAAGTATATCACCATCCTAAATGCTGCCATGCCAGCAATCCATGTGCTGGAACATTCTATTCACCTGCAGCAGTCACACAGCTTCACTGTGTCTGAGCTCACCTGGAACAACAGGGTGAAGCCTTGAGGAGAGAATCATGGAATGATCTGGGATGGAAGAAAGCCCATCCAGTACCACCCCCTGCCAAGGGCAGGAACACCTTCCACTAGCCCAGGTTGCTCCAAGCCCCGTCCAACCTGGCCTTGGACACTGCCAGGGATCCAGGGGCAGCCACAGCTTCTCTGGGCACCCTGTGCCAGGGCCTCCCCACCCTCCCAGGGAACAATTCCTCCCCAGTATCCCATCTAACACTGCCCTCTGGCAGTGGGAAGCCATTCCCCCTTGTCCTGTCCCTCCAGGTCCTTGTCCAAAGTCCCTCTCCAGCTCTCTTGGAGCCCCTTTAGGCACAGGAAGGATCCATAGAAGGAAATCCATAGTAGCAGAGTAGGAAAGATGAAAGTAGCAGGAATTCGTTGGACAAAATTTGTGAATGACCCACAAAAAGCCTCTCATGCACCACAGAACACAATCAAGGAAAAAACTGAATCCCAGTCCACCTCTGACAGAGTTTTGGGGGCAAAGTCCTCCTCTCTGCTCAAGCTTGCTTGGTGATTCCAGTGTGAGGCCAGCTTGCACAGTGCAAGCTCTGCTTGGTTTCCCTTGATGCTGTTACATACAATTTTCCAAAGAATTTTCGAGTTTTGGAGATATAATTTTTTTAATCACTGCCTTGACAAAAAGAAAAACAAATGAACAGAA
>VZTF01006317.1:484567-514060 GCA_013397755.1 Cnemophilus loriae | reverse complement strand
CGGCGTGGCACGGCGTGGCACGGCATGGATGGCACGGATGGCATGGAACTGCTGGCACAGCTCGGCATGGCACTGCTGGCACGGTTTACCATGGCATGGGATGGCACTGATGGCACACCTTGGCGTGGCATGTCTTGGATGGCACGGCATGGCATGACACCGGTGGCACAGCTCGGCGTGGCTTGGCCGGAACACCTTGTCAGGGCACAGCATGGCACTGCTGGCACACCTTGGCATGGCTGACACGAGGTGGCACGGCTTGGATGGCATGGCACTGCCAGCACACCTCAGCGTGGCGTGGCTCAGCTGACATGGCACTGCTGGCACAGTTTGGAATGGCACGGCTTGGCTGGCATGGCGTGCCCAGCGTGGCTGATCGAGGCATGGCATGACTCAGCTGGCACACCACGGCATGGCACTGCCGCCATGGCATGGCTTAGATAAGATCAGCCTCGCACAGCTTGGCACGGCAGAGCTCAGCCTGCCTGTGCCAGTGGCTCCTGCACCCAGTGCCTGTGCCTTGCCACCTCCGTGGCCCTGCAGCCAGAACCTGTGCCCCATCCCGGTGCCACCCAAGGTGAGGGGGCTGACCTTAACTCAGGGCTCTCACAAAGTCACAATTCCCTTATGAACCTACAATTCCTTTTTTCCAGACATTTTCTCATTTCTTTGGTTGCTGAGTCTTAAAAATCTTCAGGTGCCAGTGGAGGCTGCTGTAATACTAATTAACTTCCAACAATTAACTTCCTATTTCTAGTTACCTTTTCCAGACATCCTTGAATTAATTTCACAAACCCCTGGGGCTTCAGTTTTGGGGGGGGGAGCTGAAAACCAGCCGAGCTCAGCCAGGCTCTATCCATGAGGAGCCCAGGCACACGGATAAATCCTGGAGCTTTACCCAAGCCGTGTCCTGCGTGTGAGGCTGTGGGGTCCTGGTGGGGTGAGAGCTCCTTCCCTGGCTCTCCTGGGCTTCAGGTGGGAGCTGCTGGGAGAACAGGGGCTTGGGGAGAGATGTGCAGTGGTATGGGGGTGTGAAGTGACAGGAGAAAATTGTGGGGGCCAGGATGGGATGAGAGCTGAGCACCTTCGGCCTGAGGGAAGGCAACGCGGGGCCAGGTGCCCATTCCGGCCCCACCTCTGCCCTCCCTGGGTTTGTGTTTCACGTCCCTCCTGCCTACCCAGCGAGGGAGAGGGGAAAGGGGGAGAGACACACACCTCTAATTAATCATATTAACTCCTGACAGATGCTTTATGTTCCAACAATGTTGCTATTATTAAGTTCATGTGCCCACCCCTCTCCAAGCCTGCTGCTCCGGGTTCTGGGAAAAAAGGCTTTGCTGGATTTCCCCAGTGAGTGCTGGCATCGCCCAGCGCAGCCTGACATCCAGTCCCGCTTGTCCAACCACTATCAATCACGCCCAGGGTCAGACCTGTCAATTTCCCCTCTTTGTGAGGCTTTTTTTCTTCTCCTTTTTTCGCTCTCCCAAAGCTGACCGCAAGATTGATTCAATCCGGACAGCGGGATGTAAGCAGAGAGGCGCTGCCGTTCAAAGGAGCCATTCAAGGAAGGAGGAAACAGAAAAAAAGGCTTTCCTCAAAGTCACTCGAGCTGTTCGCCAACAACAACACGGCCTTAGCAGAGTAACCCACAATCAGGTGGGACAAGTGCGTAAAAGCAGCGGCGATGCCGCCGGAGCTGAGCGAGGGCACGGAGCAGCGATGCCCCCGGGGCTGTTTGTCCTTCCCCGAACCCCGGGTCAAGCCCAAGGCCTGATCCTGCCCCGGTGCTGGCACACAGAGACCATTTCTGGATCAGCTCATAGTTGCTGGATTAAAGCTTCAGCAGAGGGATGTGATGGGTAATGATGAATCTTGCTCCATGCTGGTGCCCGTCCCAGCACCGGTTGGATCCTTTGCCCTAAAACCCACCAGGGTCCTGTTTTTATTAAGGAGAACAGTAATCAGAGGGGAGAAAGTCAAACTTCCCTGTTCCATGTCCAGTTCTGTTCCATGACGAGCCCCTCTCTGCTCAGAGATTGCACAAGTTCAAATAAAAGCAGCGAGACCCTTGCCCAACAAAAATAACACCAGCACCAAAGGAAAAGCAAAATATTTGGAATAGAAGCAAAGCCAAAGAAGACCAGAAGCCTCGGGGAGCACTTTCACCAATGACTGATGATGTTTTCGTGCCTAAGCAGGACTTGCCCCACCTGGGCTGCCGTTTAGGAGGTTTGATTTTGCCAAGGACGAGTTCCCATGCAGAGCCGTAATGAATCCCAGGGACTGCGACGTCTTTGCGACCTGTGAAGCGAGGCTGGGGAAGAGGGAATTGGGTTTTTCTTTAAGTTCAAGATCTTCCAGTAACTTGGGATGAGTCTGAGCAGGGAGTTTTCTGTCCCATGGCACCGGCATCCTGAGTGCCAGGGGGTGCAGAGCAGGCAGGATGGAGAGAGGCATCCGAGCGCTGCAGCCTGCACGGAAAATTGTGGTGGGATAAGATAAGACGTGAATTTAAATCGCTGTAACTCTCCTCTGCTGTGCTTTGGCTCTCGAATAAATCTCTCCTGTTTCATTGCTGCTGGACACAGTTTAAGGGAAAACAGGATAAGTGGAGCTGGGGGGTGTGTGAGATGTGGGGGGTCAGGCACCATCTCCCACCTCTGCAGGGCAGGGAGGGGACATCTGCCGTGAGGGACAGGGCAGAGGGGCAGCCCGTGCTCGGCGGCTCCCTGGACGGGTCCCACGGAGGTTCCAGTCAGAGTGGGGGGAGCTGGGGTGGCTCCAGCCCCCGCTGCAGGATGAGGATTCCAGGCACATCCTAAATCCGAGCCTTTCTGTGCCCTCGGTGCCTGTTGTACACCTGCTGTTTGCCGGGTAAATCCTCCCTCGCCCACCCCGCAGCTCCTCCAGCTGCTCCGTGGAAGCCAAACCTTCAGAGTCAGCGTTTTCTCTGCCCTGCTCCATCCCCGAGTCCCTCCACTCCCCACGCAGCACCAGCCCAGGCCTCGCTTTTAGCTGCAGAACAAGTGCATAAAAATGATCTTATTTATTACAGGAGACATGTTTTAAAACAACTGACAAAACTGCAAGATGTAAAACGACAAGCAAGTGCTTTTTCTTTTTTAAGCCCGTATAGACTCCTGGCAATGATAAAAATAGTGTTTTCTTTTTTAAAGTTGGAATTAATCTTTCTTTCCAAAGCAATCATGTAGCAGGAAAAGCAGGAAGACACTTGGATATTAACTGATCCTCGCTGGTGGTGGTTAGTTATGGAATGGCCGGGACTGGCTTCCCTCTGCAGAGCCATTAACGCTACAAACATTAAAGCAGAAAAAGGTGAAGGGTTTTTCCCCTCCCCTGCTCCCTTGATGTGTGACTAACAGCTGCTTTTCTGTGTGACAAATCAGTGGGGTCTTCCTGTTGTTGATGTAATGAAGCTGTTTCCTGGTGGGAAATTCTACGGGATATATTGCAGAAGGGGGAGGAGAACATCCCACGCTCACCAAAGAGCTTTGGAGGGAGGGAGGGAGGGAGCTCCGGTGGTCAGGGCTGGCCCGGGGTCACAGTCACTTCACTGGGGCTTTCTGGGGGGTTTTGCCTGTTCATCTCCGAGTTTTCGGCCGCGCCATCGCAGTGAGAGTCCGCACAGCCCTGGGATGGAGCCGGCACAGTTCGGGGTATTCTCCCCGGTGACCCCCGTGTTAACCCCGTGCTGGTGCCACAGACAGCTGTGCCAAGCAGCCAAGCTCCCGTGCCTCAGTTTCCCCGTCTCTAAAGGGGGGGTGATGGTGACCCCCCCGGTCACTGTCAGCACTGGCACCCCCCAAAATTGCTGTGGGGACGCCAGCATTTCCCTGTGGTGGCATTTTGGGGGATCAGCCTCGGTGGGTTCATTTAGTCCTCAGACACCCACAAAAAAATCCACCTTCACCCCTGCTTTCCTTTTTTTCTTTGCCAGTATTAGTTAATTAAACTATGCAAATGAAACCAACTTAATTTCTATAATACCAGGGCCAGAGCCTCAAACCATTCAGTGCAGCTCATCTGCCACGTACGTCACAGAAAATGTTTGGAGCAACTCTAATAAAAATGAAAAAGGCTGTAAATCAAGTTTAATTTATTCATTTTCTGTATGGTATGAAAGCATGCCAAAATCAGATTATTTATGAGCCCTTCATAACAATAGGCATTTTTATTGGTTGCAAATGACAAAAGGGGTTCTCAGAGGGATTTTTTTCTTCTTTTAAATTTTTCGAATGCCTTTTCAGAAACATTTATTTTTTTGGACTCTATGATCTCAAAGAAAAATATTTAATCATTGATACAGTAAAAATAATTTATATTTTGATACTGAAAAACACATCAGTCTTTAAAACATAAATAGACAGAGCTAATCCAGCCCAAAGGCTCAGGCGAATGCTACCCCACAGGTTAGAGGAAAAGGCTGTGATTTATACCCACATCCTTAAATTTCCCATTAAGACCATAATCCCCCATAAGTCTTTCACAAAATGTCTGAGCCACTGGGGTTTGCTTTTGCTTTTCCAGACCGTTTGGTGGGCTGGGGGGTGCACACCTGCTCTGTGCACACGGTCACACGCCTGTGCCCACACACTCGCCTCGAGGTGACTTTCTGCGCCCATCCAGGGCAATTCACAAAATCTCGGTGTGTACCTGAGTCCCTGCGAGGAGACCCAGCAGGTGGGGCAGGTAACGCACCCCGACACCAAAAATCACCCACAAACCAACCGTGGGTTTGTTCTGCCCCTGCTCTCCAGCTCATTTCTACCACCTCTTGTCCGTTTAGTGGCACAGCTGTGCCCAGAGGTGCGTTTGGTGACGGGCGTGGGCTGCACACCCAGGGCAGGCACTCACTGACCACCCGCAGCGGGGCACTCACTGACCACCCGCAGCGGGGCACTCACTGACCACTCGCCCTGGGGCACTCACTGACCACTCGCACTGGGGCACTCACTGACCACCCGCAGCGGGGCACTCACTGACCACCCGCAGCGGGGCACTCACTGACCACTCGCACTGGGGCACTCACTGACCACCTGCACTGGCCTGGGATGCTCCCGTCGGTGTCGCGGTGGTTCCCTGTGAGGCTGCCACCGTGCAGGCCTTGGGGACAGGGATAAGGTGCTGTGAGCACATCCAACCCTGTGTGGCACCGAACCGGCCTGTGACAACCAGAGGGCCACATCCCCCCTCTCCTTTAGCAGGGGAATTACCCAGAGCAACCCCGAAGGCCCAGGAGCCAAGGAAGAGGTGGAGGAAGGGCACCCCAGGGACAGGGTGGGTGCCAGGGACAGCATCTCCATGGTGGGGACAGTGCTGGGGACAGCACGGGGGGGAAGCCCTGTCCCCTGGTGTCCCCCCGCCTGCCACATCCTGGGCATCGTGGCCACAGCCACCTGGCAGCAGGAGGAGGCAGGGGCACCCCAAAACTCTTGTGGAGGGAAACAAAAGCCTGGCTGGGTTGTGCAGGGGGGCTCGGCTTTGCCGGAGGGCTCCGGGTAAGGAGAGGCTCCCTCTCCCGCAGGAGCAGGAGCTTTCTCCGCGCCGGCCTGGCCCAGCCGGAGAATAAAAAACCACCAAGAAGAGAAAAGAGGGAACCCCCTCCCCGGGAGAATTAGCATCCAGGATCTGTCAGTCACTGGGAGCTTTTGGTAAAAGGGGCCCCTTGTCAACCTCTGCCTTTGATGTGACTGGGACGGAGGTGCTCAATTAAAAGCCTATCAGTCTGTAAGTAAATCAACGCCTATCAGGCTTGTCACATCAAACAAACGATTATTGCACGAACCCGCCCACCCCATTAATCTGGCTGTTCCTTCTTGACAGCTCAGGGTCAGGGCACTGTAAATCCTGCACTGGATTGCAGCCACCTGGAGCAGGATTAAAGCAGCCCCGCAGCATGTGCTGCTGCACCCAATTACTCCCTGGCAGCGGGAGGCTGCGCTCGGGGGCACCCGTGGGTGTGGGGTGCCCGGCGCGGGGCTGGGGTCCCCAGCAGAGCTCGGTTTTTCGAGGTCACAGCCGGTGTCCCCGCGCTTCGGTGGCGCCACGTGGCCGTCGTGGCAAGCGTTGGGTGGTGTTGGTTCCAGGGATGCTTGGCTGCGGGGAAGGGAGAGCTCAGCACCCGGCTTGGGGTGCCCAGCACCGAGAGCTGCCAGCACCGAGAGAACGCGGGAGCAGCTCCAAGGGCTCCTGGCTGCTCTGGGAAGCTGTTGTCCCCAAGGATGGTCACACACAGCCCCACAATCACACCTTGAGGGTGGACAGCCACACTGGGCTGGTCCCAACCCTGACATGCTCTGGGCAGGCCACATTTACACCTGTGACCCGAGCAGGGGTTGACCTTGGGGAGCCTCTGGGTAACTCAAAGCGAAAGGAACCAACAGGTTGAGTTTTCAGATGCTCCTTGGGTCTGGATTAGCAGCAGCAGTCCCGGAGACGCTGGGTCTTCCCATCAGGTCACTCCAGGTGAAGACAACTGGGAGACTCCAGCCCTCATCCACTGGATGCAGCCTGGGGCTGGCCCTGGGGCTCCGGGGCGCAGGGCTGGGCTGGAGCGAGGAGGGCGCTGGAGCCGGCGGTGGTGGGAGGCAGCCGGGCCCTCCTCCGGGAACAAGCGGTGCTATTCAAGGGGAGGCAGAAGCCAAACTCCCCTGAAAAGCCTCAGAGCTGCGCTGGGAGCAGCCTCGGGGCAGCCAGAGCTTGTGATTCCTGTGCACAGGCAGAGGATTTTCATAAAGGAAAAGCCAAGTCTTGGGTCACATGAGGGCTGTGCCAGGGAGTGTGGGAGTGGGGCGAGCCCTGGGCAGGCTGCGGGCTGGGTTTTGGGAAGGGGTTCGGTGCTCCTGTCCCACCGAGGCCTCTGCTGTCCCCATGTGCTGCTGGCTTTGCCCCAGAGGAGATGGGATCTGTCCTCTGGGGCTGTGGGGGCACAGGGGCAGCCCTGCCCAGGTGGTCCCACACCCGGAGCATCCCCTGGGTGACTGGTGACCAGAGGCTGCAGGAGGCTGTGCCGGAGGGAGGGACTGTGCTCCCCTTCTGCCCAGGCCTATTATTAGCATTTTCCCTCTCCCGCCGAGCCTGGCGCCTCGTAATGCAGCTCTGGCTCGCTCTCACGGCGGGAGCCGTGAGCCGGGGCTGCCCTCCCGTGCCAGGGACTGACGCCGGCCCTGCGGGCTCCGGGCGCTCACCCTGCAGCGATGGGCTGCGTTTTGGGGGTGCCGCCAGGGCAGCGTCCCCAGGGCCGCCCTCCCTGCCCCAGTGTCCCCATTTCCAGGGTCAGGGGTGTCTCTGAGCGGGTGCAATCTTGGCACCCCTAAAAGCAGCACTCAGCACTGGAGGGGGAGAGGGGCTTTACACATCTCAGCAAAGAAATGGAGGCTGCTGCGGCCTCGTGCGGGGAGGGGACAGCTGGGACAATGGGCCGGTGCCAGCAGAGGTGACACCACACGGGAGACAGACTGTCACCGTGCCACGTTTGATACGGTGACACCAAATCCTTGCCGATAAGCGGTGTCACCTCGGCGGGGAGAGCCGCCCCCCCTCCCCCGCCGCGCGCACCCGCCCGGCGCCCTCGGCTCTCCCACCACGTCAAGCAACACCTGCTCTCCCCGGGAGATAAACCCCACCGTGTCCCCCGTGTCCCTGCCGTGCCCTGCTGGCTCTGCCTGGCCCCAGCCCTGCGGTGGGAGATGCTCGAGCTGGTGGGGAGGGAAGAAAGGAAATTCCTCCCTCTGTCACCCACTGTCCCATCCCAGTGTGGGGAGAAGTGCCGGGGGTGCACGGCAGGGGGGGTCTGGCCCTGAGGAGTTTATCTCCCACACATGATCAATGCTGAGTTTAAGTAAGGTTTATTGGTATCTGTAATTTAACATGACATATTTCTAACACGAATTACTCTGAGATCATCGTGTGCATAAAATATGACAGGAATCTTTTAAGTGCAAGCATAGTTCTCAGTTAATTTAATAACTGAGATGGAAAATGGAATAGCATTAAATTTAATATTTTACATAATGCTCCTACACTTCCTTCACTTGCTGCTGGCATCATTTGTTTTCCCTTCTTCCTCATTTACAGCCCACTCAGCCCGAATTGTCCTGGAGCCCGGCCAGGGAGGGAGGTGCTGACCCCTCGAAGGGCCACAGCGAGCCGCCAGGGCAGCCAGAGCTGCTCCCACCTCTCCCCCATCCCGTGGAAAGGTGCTGGGGTGCTCTGCGTGCCCTTGGCTCCCCACAGCCGGGGTTGCTGTGGGCGCTCTCCGAGTCGTGGCACCTCCTGAAACCCCAGGCCTGAAGCACCCACGGTCACACCGACCCCGAGGAGCCCCCAGGACACCCTTCCCGGGGCAGCAGCCCGTGCTCCACGCCAGGTTTTGTGCTGGCCGCGGGATTTGGGAGCCCGGGCGCTGCAGAAGGGATCGATACAGCTCTTAGCCTTGTCCCTTCCTATTGAGCCTCGGCGGTGATTTAAGGGGCTCCGGTGACGCCGCGGACAAGGTGTTAACACCGATCCGGAGGGGCTGGGCTGCGAGGGGGCTGCGAGGGGGCTCGCAGGATCCGACCCTCCAGCCTCGTCTGCCCTGGTTCGGAGGGTCCCGAGGCCGCCACGGCAGCGGGGATGCTGGAGGGGCTGGATGGGGAGGGGAGGCCGGAGCTGCCGGGAGCCGCCGGCTCTTTATCGGGGAGGAGCAGAGCCTGACAGCGCCGTAACTCTCCCCTCCTGAGGAGATGAGCTTGCAATAAAGCAAGGAGCACATTAGAGGTAACGAGACAAAATGGCAGGGTTTGGAAAGCCCGGCAAAGCAATAATCCAGGCTGGAACAGAGAGAGCACTCAGCTCACCTCTGCTCCTGGAAACGCTGCCAGAACAGTTCTTTACTGTGACTTGGAAAGTCTCGGCCGCAGGTTTCAACACCTCGCGCTCACACCACATCATGCAAAAGTTAATTCTACTTTCAGGCTGATGTCAACATTCCCCTTTATTGCCACGGCGAAATGTGAAGACTACATTAATTTGCATTTGCTGTGTGCAAGTAACGTGTTCCAGATAATCACAGCAACTCCTCTAAGGTATAGACGAGAATTTCCTGGATAATGTGCTGGATGGAAAAAGCCGACGGGGTCCAGGAGAAGGAAACGCCATTGTGTGTTTTCATAACTCCACCTGGAAGCAGCACAGCCCAGAAATGCAGGCTGCAGCCCTTGGCTGGGCCGGTTCCCCTCACTGTGGAGAGGGAGATTTGGGGGCCTGGGCTGGGCGCTGGCACCCACTCGCTGTGGGAGCATCTCCCAGGGCTCCGTGGGGTGCAGGGAGTGACCACGGAATGCCACGGGAAGGGAGATTCTCCTCCCAGACAGCTTCTAACACCTGGCAGCCACTTCTCCACATAACAAACAACCCATTGCCAACTGGAGGCCAAGGGAAAATACTGCTTTAAGCAGCGCGCTGGAAACATGGATGCTCCTGTCTGGGATGGTAACGACCCTTCGTCCATGGAGCTGGGAAATAAATGGAGCCCCAGTGCCCTCGCAGGAGCTGCCTTGTGCCCCACAGTAAATAACTGGCCCGAGCTCAGAGGATCCCCCCACACCTGAGCGCTCCGGCTGGGACACAGCAGCCCAGGGAATGGATTTTCCATCTCCCCTGAGGGATGGCGTGCCCCAGACGATGGCAATGGTCACACATCACAGCCAAAGGCTTCCAAAGGCTCTGCAAACCCACAGCCAGGCTCCAGGAAGCTCATCCCGAAGGTGCTGCCAGGAGAGCCAGGGCCTTGGCCAGCCTGGCCGGGGCTCGGGGTTCAGTGCTGGGGCCGTGGAAGGGGACAGGGGACCCTTCCAGGTGGGATCCGTCCTGGATCCCATCCCCATGGCTGCGCTGGCCACCCGCCTGGCGTTAAACTGTGTGTTGGGATGCGGCGATGGCATGTGGGAGCGATGAATTCATTTCCATTTATGATCTGTTATGATGATACCCCTGAAGGATAAAAGTCTATACATAATAATCTCCCTCTTCAGCTTTGTTAACAACTTCAATTAACAGGGAGCTGTGTAATGCTTCATCAGCCGCTCGGATTACAGATGAAATTAAGCCATCATATTTATGAACTACGCAGTGAGTTCGAGGAGGACTCCACATATTTTACATTTAATAACTTGCCCTCTCATTTTATTTATAACGTTAATAATGATTTGGTGGCTGCTTTGGGGGGAAACAGCAATGACAGAGCGAGGTGGCCGGGCGGGAGGGAAGCTCTGCTGGGCTCGGCGGAGCCTGGCCATGCCCCTCCCGCCTCTGCTCCCTCCTCTTTGATTTTCCATTAAATCCCCCTCTGAA
Source organism: Cnemophilus loriae (assembly GCA_013397755.1). Classification (NCBI taxonomy): domain Eukaryota; kingdom Metazoa; phylum Chordata; class Aves; order Passeriformes; family Corvidae; genus Cnemophilus; species Cnemophilus loriae. The sequence continues at coordinate 503,704 of VZTF01006317.1, read as the reverse complement.
CACAGCGACTTCTCCATGGAATTGCTTTCCACTCAGCACTTTTAAAGCTGGGATGAGGATAAATGATCGAATCCTGCACCCGCCAGCCGGAGCGTCGGCAGCCGGCACACGCCAGCGGGTCCTGGGTCCGGGCTGTCACCGGGTTTGGGGGCACTCCAGGGGTTCTGATGCCCGAAGGAGGATGGATGCCCCATGCTTCACATGAAGGGACAGCGCTCTGCCATGGGAAAAACCAGAAAAATCCTTCCCTAAAGTGGGGAGGGGCAGTGGGAGCTGTGGGAGAGCTTCTCCCGCACACCCCACTTCTTCCCATCCTTCCCAGCCTGTCAGGCTGGACCGGGGCCTGTGGGTTGGTTTTGGGGTCTGTTCCCTGCCCATTGTCACCACCCTCTGTGCCTGACCAGGCTGGGAACACGGTGCATCCTCCCGGCCCTGTCTGGAGCCCTGGCACAGCCAGGCTGAGCAAGGTTAATTAATTTGAGCAGAGACCGAAGCCCCAAAGATGGGGAGCAGCACGTTGAAAGATGATGGCTGGCAAAAATCATTAGAAGCATCTTTCAACAATCTATACACCGTTATCGATCCTGTTATAGATCATGTTCCTTTCCCCTTTTTTGCAGGATCTTCTGGATCGATACAGCAAGTGCATTGAGACTGTAGCAACACATTTAAAACCTTATAAAAGGTTATTTAGTTGCTAACAGTGCAGCAGTTTCTGCAAAGCCTGCCAAAAGGTTACAGCTTTTTGGGCATCATAAATTACAGACGACAGGGAAAAAAAGTAAGTGCGGTTTTCTTTATTGTCTGGGTGATGGATGGGCTCCTGAACAAGACACAAAATACATCATATCACCTTTAATGGGACCACATTTCTGTAGCCATAACTCACAATTTTAAAATAGAAAATGGTGAAATATGGCGTTGTATATTCCACTCCTGACATATTTATGAGTCCTTCCCTTCTTATAAATACAGTGATTGCTGTTTCAAAGCAGCACGTCAGGTATGAGCAGAGCACAAACAGCTGGAGCGAGTGAAAAATTATGGCCAGACTTGGACATTTTCAAAAACTCTCTCTAGCAGCAGTAAATTTACAATGTTTGCACTAACTGTTATTAAAACCAAATCCATATCTTGGCAACAGGACTCCAGCTGGAGTGACGGTGCTGCTGACAGCCGGGGCGAGCCCGGGGGCTGCTCCTGGGGAAGCACTAAAAGGGACCGGCAGGGCCGGGGGGTCCCGCGGGGGCAGCGCCGGGGCCGCTCGGTGCCCCCGGTACCGGCAGAGCCCGGGGGCCAAACCCGTGATGGGTCCTGGAGCAGAGCCCCACCCTGGCACCAAACGGCACCAAGGGTGGGAAAGGGAGGATGGAGGTGAGGATGGAGCTGAGGATGGAGGTGGGGATGGAGGTGAGGATGGAGATGAGGATGGAGGTGAGGATGGAGCTGAGGGTAGAGCTGGGGATGGAAGTGAGCATGGAGGTGAGCATGGAGATGAGGATGGAGGTGAGGGTGGAGCTGGGGATGGAGGTGAGGATGGAGCACAGTCACTCCCGTGTCAGCTGCACCCCGAGAGCATCGCGCTCCAGCTCCGGCCTCTCCCATCCTTCAGTTTGACGTGACTCCACCCCACGCCTCCGCTCCGCGGCGGCTCCTGGATCATTATTTCCATTCACTCGGCGAGAGGCTTTCACCAGCAAATACCTCGCGAAGAACTAATCCTGACAAGAGCCCTCCTGAGCACCCCTCACCCCTGGGAGCAGGGGGAAATCCCCGGCCTCATTTAGGCACACAAAAGGCCTCTAATTAGCTTTTTGTTTAGTCCGATTATGACTGTGAGTTTTGACCTTTCAAAGTGATTAGCTTTTGAAGTGAACTCATTTGCATAACATCGGTTTCCAAACTACATCTACAATCTGGGATCAGAAGTTTTGTTGTTGCTGTTCCCTCCTTCTTTCATTTTCTTCTCTTTTGACAGCAGCCAGGCTCTGTTTTTGGTCCCTGGATGAGGCTCTGCTCCTGCCCTTTAGCATCTCCAGCGCTCCAGGGCTCTGGCGCACCCAGTTTTGGGGCTTACAGGCTTTCTCCAGTCTTTTCCCAAAGCTCTGGCTCTGCGTTGGAAAATCGCATCGCCCTGGAAGATGCTCACCTGCATCCTGCTGTCACCACCGACGCACGGCCCACCTCAGCTCCTTGGGACCCGCAGGGAAATCCTGGAGTCCTTCCAGCTGGACTCCAAGCTCTCTGTCCAGCCATCCTGGCCCAGCTGCCGCCGCAGTCACGGCCAAGGTCACCCGCGGAGCCTGGGGGAACAAAGGGCTTTAATACGTTCTTTGTGGCAGCTAAATTCAAAACTCTTTATCACCGTAAACATTCCTTTATCTGGGCAGAGCCCTCCAGAGGTGCATTTTATTACCCTGGGTTATTAAACAAAAACTTTCCGATAATGAGGCGAGCTGATCTCCGCGGTCGCCTTCGGGGGTCGGGGGAGACCCAGCCCGGCACTGCCGTTATCAGCCCGCCGCTCCCGGGCCGGGGCTGCCTCTATCTCTGCCGGTGATTATCCTGTGCCCCTGCGTGGGCTGGCATCTCCCCGGCCTGCCAATAACGGAGCAGAAATCTCTGCTTTGGGCGAGTCTTCTTGGCGAGCATCTCCTGGCACAACAGCTCAGGGCTTGGGCGGCTTCAGGGGGTCCAAAGGTTTTGGAGATAACGGCCCATCTCGCCTTTCCTCCTCTCGGAGAGGAGAGGCCAAGGGCTCAGTGCAGCGCTAAGACCAAGGAAACGCTGCCTTTGCTCTGGAAGAAACCCTTGTCTGGCCAGAGGCCAAGCTGTGCCCACTCTGCCCAGCCAGACCCGGGTCCTGCAACCCCTCAAACCCACCCACAACCTCCTGCCCAGGCAGCAGCCTCAGGACTGAGCCCCCCCGGGCCCCCCCATCCCTGTGGGACACAGACACTGCCCCCATCCCCGGCACAGCAGCTCCCTTCCCCCTCCTTTCCCCCCCTCCCCAAAGCAGGTCTGTAATATTTCGTTCCCTGCACACGGACGAGGAGCTCTGTGCTGGCTGCTCAGCTTTATAACATCCCTGTTTCCTGGCCTGGCTTTATTACATCTGTTCTTTGGGGTATGGGGTTATAAATTGGGCATGTGATGACGTGCAATCACTAACTGCAAAGCCAATACATTTTCGCTGCAACAGCAGCAAGACAAATAAAGGTGAGTGGGGGAGGCTGGTGAGGCTCTGACAAAGGGAGATACACGGCCCCGAGAACTTAAAAACCTGACTGGGGATCCAGCGTTACCCTCGTTGAGCTGGTTTGCTTTCTGGGGCAATGGCCTTAGCTTTTGGGAAGGGTTTTGGCTTTCCCTGTGAAGCCCAGCTGCACCTCCAGCTTGTTTTTGGGGTGCCTGGGGCCTGGCACTGGCTGTGCTCCCCATCCATCCATCCTGCCCCAGCAGTGCATTCCTGGGGGTTTCCTGGGCAGAGCCAAAGCCAAAGCAAGGCAGTTGCGTGCTGGTATCAGCCCAGCTGGTGTGAGTTGGGTATCAGAAAAAATTCCTTCATGGAAAGGGTGGTTAGCACTGGAACTGGCTGCCCAAGGCAGTGGGGGTGTCACCACCCCTGTGAGTGTTCAGAAAATGTGTGCATGTGGCACCTGGGGACAGGGATTAGCGATGAAGATGGCAGTGTTAGGAAAGTGTTTGGACTCGTGATCTTAGAGAGCTTTTCCAACGTAAATGATTCCATGATTCTGTGATCCCTGGAGGGCAGAGCCCTGCCTGCTGCAATAGGGGCAGTCTGGCATCCTCACTCACCAACTCTGCCAGGAAGGACCTGGCACATCCCTGCCCCTGGCACAGCAGGACCCTCCAGCCCCCACCCCATGTCCCGGTCACCTGCTCTAGGTGCTTTATCCGGGGAGGTTTCACTCCTGGGAGTGCCCAGAGCTGGAGGGAGGCTTAAACCAACCCAGACCCTGTTTTCTGATCTGCAATTGCCGGGTGCCTCGTGTCCAGCCAGGCAGAGTTTCCACGGCTCAGGAGCCTGGCAGTGCCTCTCTGCCCTGCTCCCACTGAGGCCGGGCCTGAGTCAGTGCAGGGGCAAGAGGCGAGGCCAGCCCTGGCCTCGTGCAGGGTGAGCTGAAACCGGCCCAGGACTGCTGTCCTGAGCAGCAACAACCACTTGTGCAACCGTGCAAATGTGGCCGGCCAAGATGGGACGGGTGATAAATGCGAGGGAGTCAACCAGCTGCAGCTTAAGATGTGCCTGTATGCTGCCGTACCGGTTTATCATGATAAATGTCATCGGAAAATCAATCCTCTGTGTACTTTTGGGAATTACAACTATCATTTTGGTGTGATTTATTTCCTGTATAACACGGACAAGGGCTCTTTGTTCATCATTTTGAAAGTTCATTTAAAATTGCTCTGAGTTCCTGGTTTTTCTGCCGTGACACGGCCGATGGGTATCTGCTCTCCTGTGAAATATGGGCCAAGGCAGAAGGAGGCTGGGCTGGGAGCTCTGCCCCTCCTTGTCCTGCTCCTGTGGCCGTGGGAGTCATGGAAAGCCCTGGTAGGAAGAAACATCACTGGGGACATCTCTGGGGACAGAGCAGAGGGCGGCTCTGGTGCTGGGTTGGGATTCTTTATCCCGGCACGGCGTGCTGGGCCGATCTTCCCTCTTTCTTTTCCACACCACCCACCAAACCTGTTTGTCCTGCTGGGGAGCCAAGAAACTTCCCAAGCTCTGAGCACGGAGCGTCCCACTCCTCCTCGTGCCGGTCTTTGTGCCGGGGTTCATGCTGGTGCTGGCAGGAGCTGGCACACCGCCCTGCCGGGTGTCCTTCCCACCCTAAACCTCTGCCCTCTTGCTGCTGGAGCTGCAGGGATGGGGCTGCAGGTCCCGGAGGATGCAGGGACGGGGGCTGGTCCCGTGCCAGGCTGGCAGGGGGGCTGGCGGCAGCGGGGTCGGGGGCAGTGGTGCCAGGGAAGAGCAACTGCAAAGCATCCAAGCTCAGGTTGTTTATCCACGGGCGCAGAGGCCGAGCAGGGAAATGATGGCTCCTATAAACACACGGGGGTAAACAACAGGCACGGGATGAGCTGTGTAAGTTAAAGGACAATGTTGACACAAGGACAAAGGGGATAAATTAGCCATGAAAAAGATTTAGGCTGGAAATGACAAGAAAGCCCAAGGTCATCAGGAGAGAGAGGTTCTGGAAAAGCCTCCAGAGCAGGGGGATGGAGGGATGGAGACACCAGTGCTTCCAGGATGGAGCCCAGTCCCTTTCTGGGTGCGTGACCTGCACTCCTGGAGCTGCCGCTCTCCTTCTCCCTGACCACCTGCCCAAAGGGCTCTCGCTGCCTCCGAAGACTGAAATATTCCCACTGCCTTCACCCCGTGGTATTTCAGAAAAGTTCAGGGAAACCATCACTGCATAAATCTCCCAACCATGGGGCACTTCAAACCTCTTGGGCATTAATCATTTGTCTTTAAAGCCCAGAACTCAGCCCTTGAATTCCCCCCTTTCGAGGAAAACAGCTCCCTGGGACCTCCAGGAGGGGTGCGTGAGGAAGGGATCCCTATTTCTGCCCCAAAATACATCCCCAAAACCCTTGGGAAACTGGAACCCAGCTCTGGAGGCTGCAAAGGGCCTGATGCAGCCCTGTCCCCCCGTCCCACGGGGGTACCCGGGTGTGTTCCTGGCCCAGCCCCGGCGCTGCAGATGTGTTTTTATGGTTGTTTGTACCAGGTGTGCGCTGCGGCGGGGCGGGGGTGGAACCGCGAGCGGGAGGAAATGTGCTCGGTGGTTTTGCCTTACAGATTGGAGCCGAAACCTCCAATAAATCACGGGAGCAGCTGACAGGGAGCAGAGGTTGTGGCGGGGGGAACGCCGGGGCACAGCAGCTCCCCCGCAGCCGGGACCCCGCTCGGTGGGGGTGACGTGGGGACCCCACTTCCGTCCTGCTGCAAAGGCCCGAGCTGGAGGTTTCTCCTGGCACCAGGAGCTCCCAGCAGAGCGTGGGGGGAAGGAAGGAGAGGAGCTGAGCCACCGTGTCCTCCTGGCGTGCCAGACCCCACCCGCAGCAGGGCCCGAGCGGTGTCCAGCTGCCCTGCGCAGCCTGGGCTCCTCCAGCGCCTGTCCCTGTCCCCCAGCCAGGCTCTCCCAGCTCCCTTCTGCTTTTCATTACCCTCCTCCAAGCCCAGCACCAAGAGCCTAATTTGGAATAACAGGCGAGTGAGTGCGAAGGGGAAAAACCCTGCACTTGCTCTGTTCCCGAGCTAATCCCCTGACAAATTCTGCAGCCCTGGCCGTGGTCTGGTTCCAGAGATGCCCCTGATTGAAATGGAAATACTCCCCGCTCCTCTCCCTTAAAGGAGAAGCTTCCCTCTGTTTATAAACCCTTCCAGAGGGGGTTTTACGATTCTCTTTTCCTGGCCGGCCTGCCCGAGGAATGTGGCAGCCTCAATAGCTGCAGGAAACATCGCTGCCCATAAACCCCCCCAGTCAGAGCCACGGGCTGACATTGTCATGGAACGAAAATATCCCTGATGCTTATCAGGGGCCCACATCAAAGGAGGCTGTAAATCTCTCTGGCCTGTGCTGTGGAGCCCAAATGAAAGCAGCTCCCTGGGCAGCTGAGGGTCCCCGGGCAGGGCAGGGGGCTGGGGCTGGGGTCACCTCCCCGCACAGACCAGCACAGGGCCATCGGAGAAGGCCTTTGGGTGTGGGGAGAGCCCCGAGCTCGTTTCTTGGTGCAGTTTTGCAGTAAAACTTGGAGATGTTTTTGGGGTGCTTTGCCTCCTCCTGCCCCTCTGCCTGACCTCTCCCACCAAGACACAAACGGACCTGGGCGTTTCATCCCGGGGCAAAACGTTATTGGTTCTGTGCTTGGCATATATGGGGAGACAAATCCCACCGATCCAGGCTGCCTCCAAGCTCCCAGAATTCAGAAGTGACAGGAGACGTCCCAGCTCTTCCCAGCACGCTCTGCCCCCAAAACACTCATTATTTCAACCTGAGCCAGGGTAAAATCAAACATAAAAAATAAATAAAATATCAGGCATGCGTGTGTGTGGGTGGAGAAAGCCCTGTGGGAAGCTGGAGTGGTGGGAGAGCTGAAATGTCACTTCCCAGGCAGCTGGAGTGGCTCCCCGGGATGGGGAGCAGAGCGTGCCCAACCGCTGGCTCGGGGTGACCCTGCTGTCCCCAGGCTGGCAGCACATTATGCAGCTCGCCTATCTTTTGTTGCCTCTTGGAGCCGGGAGTATTCCAGCAGATCATTTAGATTCAGTAAATCAGCGTTTTCCAATCCCGGGAGGAGGTTTCCCACCGGTCGGGCTGCGGGGTCACCTCCAGGAGCTTTCAGCAGGGTATCGCTTGCTCCGTGAAGACCTTGAGTGATGGATACTTTGTCTCACAGGTAAGCTGTTCCAAAAGTTAATTATCTCCCTGGTTGCTCACTTGGGAATTTAATCACGCTCTGCTGAGCTGCCGCCCTCACCAACAATTACAGAAGTGCCCAAAGGGGAAGTTTCTATCTCGCCCTCAGCCTCGTCATGCCCTGATGGCAGCAGATTTACAGCCTCCGAGGCGCCCAGGAGCCCCGGCTGGGGCACTCCTGGCCTGGCTGCAGCACTCTCAGGGCAGCACCATCCCAGGGCTGCCCCGAAGCCGCTCCCGAGCGGGAGAATTCTTTGTGTGGCCTCTCTTCCCTCCCTGAAGCAGGGCCGTGGAGTCGAAGCCTTGACGAGCGAAGTTTAAAATGCAGAAGCTCCGGGAGAGCCAGACAGTAATGTGACATCTCTCTCCAGCACTTGCCATTCCCTCCGTTCCCTGCTTTGATGTTAACTTCTTACAAGCTCGGAGACGGCTGGAGGATCGGATCAGGAAATCGTGCATGTTAATGGGGAGGAGCGACAGGCAGGCACGAGGTTCCTCTCTCCCTCCCCACAAACACGAGGGGAAAGGGCAGGCTGCCTCCCCTGGGCCACCCTCTTCTCTCCTGGATGCCTTGTCCAGGTCTTTCGGGAGGATGTGAACCTTTGGCCTGGTGCACCACACTGCGCCAGTACAAGTGGGTTATTTCTGGGTCAGGAGTCCTTGACAGGGGCTGGAACCAGTTTGGCCACAATTTTAGCGTGTGGCTCCTGCCTCTCTTCTCCTCCTCCTTCCAAACTAGGTTAGTTTCCCCTTGGCTATCAAGGGAGTGTTGGAGATGCTCAGGCAGGTTTGATATTTAGTGCTGCACCTGTGTTGGATGGGTCTTAATTATTTATAGCTTTCCTATCCTGTTTTCTCAAGTCAGTTGGGAAGAGGTGACAGGTGAAGACTTCTTGTAGCAGATGCTTATGAGGCGGGTGAGGTGCCTGCCGCTCAGATGAGAAGAAAAGAAAGTGTCTTCAGCAGGAGAGAAATGACAAAGCTACAGAGGAGCTGCCTCATTTAGTAGTCAAGGAGGAGGAAAAAAAATCCTCCTTAGGTCTCCAGGAAAGAAACAGATTCCTGCTCAGAGATGGATGTTCTGGGGAGCAGAAGCCTCCCCTCTTTGTTCAGGGGATGTGCTGGAGGTGCCGAGGGCAGGGCAGAGCCAGCGCTGCCGTGCTGTGGCCCTGCTCCCCCCCGGCGCTTGTCCCACTTGGCTTGGCTGGCCCCGGCCATGCCAAAAACCCCTGGGGCATCCAAACCTATGGGTGTATCTCACCCTGCATCGGGTGGGCTTGGCTGGAGGCTGATCCATGCGGTGCTGGGGTGAGCTCAGCCTTGGGCTTCCACCAGCTCAGCTTTGGCGGCTCCGAGGTCGGTGAGATCTCGCCATGGAACCATCTCCCTGCCTGCGAGGGCACCGGGGCGGGAGGGAGCGGGGCTGCCCTGCTCTGCACCACCTCTCTGCAGCCCTGGACAGAGCCCTGCTGGGCCCCGAGTGTCCCCATGGCCCTGCTGTGCTCCCGAGTGTCCCCATGGCCCCGCTGTGCTCCCGAGTGTCCCCGCGGCCCCGCTGTGCTCCCGAACACACACGCAGGATTGTCACCTGTGCTCGTGCCTCCCGTTACCTTGCTGCTTCCTCCCACCTGAGGGTGAGGTTCCTTGAGCTCAAGTGCCCGGTACCTCCTGCTCTCTGGTGACAGAGGACTTAATCTCGAGTGACAGCCAGACTGCTCCTCTTCAGGGCCGCATTTGTCACCGTCGCCCCGACTCATCCCCGGGCTTGGCAGCTGCGCAGTGCAGGGCTGGGGCAGGAGGGAGAGCGGCGCTGGAGCCCGGCAGACGCTGCTGCTGTGTCTCCAGGACACAGTGGGGATGAGGATTCTCACTGGAATGTGATAATTGTACCACCGTTAATAAAGTTTGTGCTTCCCCACGAGGACGGGAGGGCAGGAGAGCCGGGCCGCCCCGCGAGGCTCAGTGAGGGCCGGGGCAGTGAGGGGGCTCCGCTCTGCCAGCAGTTCTGAGTCCTGTACCCGGCCCATCCCGCTCCTGCAGATGTCAAGTTGATTATTTTAACCACATTAGATCCCTGTTAATTAATATGAATTAACCACCCTAATATTCCTGGGTAAACAAGCTATTAGGTGCAGGGAGGAGAGGAAAACCACCTTTAAACCGTCACCAATCGATCCCTGCCGGATCCGGGGCTTTGTGCCGGCCTGTGCAGCCCAGCCCCAGCCCGGGCACCCCCTCCTCGCTGCCGGGCTCGTGTGGGGCTGGGCGGTGCTGAACTCCCGGCACCTCCTGGCTGCCGCCGGCTCCAGGTATGACACACACACAAAGGTACCTTTTTATAGTTAGGAAATTATAGGTGCCATGACTTCAAAGGCTTTTGCAACAAGAGCTTTCTCTTTGATAAGTGACAGCATCATTAATGGTGATTTATTACCCGGGCTATTTCACAAACAGAAATAACCAGTTTCTTTTCATTTGGCTTGGTGGGTTTTTTTGCTCTGGGCTACCCAGACATACAAGGTGGCTGGTAACAGCTGTTTTACTGCTGGTAAGACATCTCATTTATTAACTTGTCATCATGTGTCATAAAGTTTAGCAAAATGCGAGATGATTGTGTACTTAAGCTGGGTAATTACCCCATTATTAAAGCTGCCTTCTTTATTTATTTGCTTTTCTGGTGGTTTGTTCCTACCTTTGCTCTACATGTTGCCTTAGTCACAGGGCACGGAGATGCGCTGCCTTGTAATTATCCATGTGCTGACTTCCACTCTCGGAGACATGAAAGTTGTCTCTGCCAGGTGCCACTGGCTCGTCGGAGATGGGGACCAGGCTGCTGCACCTCTGGCTGGTGTCCGGAGAGGTGGAGTGGTGCCGGGAGCGGTGCCCTGGGGTGCATCCAGCCCGGTCCCGACACCAGCAAAGCCTCTCTGCGACAGCGGCAGAAGCGGGAATGTTGCTCACGCTGGAGATCTTTCCTCCAGGAGAGGAAGCACTGGGGCAGTGCGGGGTCCCCGAGCTCGCCGGTGGGATGGCTGCACAGGCATTGGCTCGTGGTGCCAAGTCTCTAATTAAACTCCCCGAGCGTCACCGGCAGCGCCCAGACACGGCAGATCCACACCTTGATGGAGGAGCTGCCTAGACAGAGGAGAAACCCACGGTTAGCACAGAGATGCTAATTGCCCTGGGAACTCCCAGAACTCAGGTGCACGTCTCCCAGGAATGTCTGGGACCCTGCCCAGACACGTCCGTGCCCTCCCCGGGGAGGGTGGGGCTCTGCGGGCACCAGCCGGGACAGCGGCACCGCGTTCCCAGACAAAGGGAGACGCTCCGACCCCGCTCCCTCCCTGCTCCAGCAGCCTGCCCGTGCTCTGCTAACGCCGAGCCACCGCATAAATCCGGTTAACAAACATTTTGTAAGAGGTTAAGCACCTGAAACCGCCCAATACCCGACTATGATCCGGGCAAACAGGAGCTGCACCGCAGGAGCTGCGGCTCAGCCCAGGCGGCTGCTGTGCCCCGGCCCCGCGGCAGAACGCCGCAGGTCTGCGAGGGAGGATGCCAAACCCACGCAGGGCAATGCCCCAGGCCTGGCTGCTCCCTTGGGATTCCTTCTTCCCAACCTCTTCTCCCAAATCCAGCCTTGGGGTGGAGCACAGCCCTTGCCTTCCTTCCTGGAGAGGGAACGAGGCAACACGAAGAGCTGCTGCTGGACCCTGGAGCTGCTGCTGGACCCTGGAGCTGCCCTGCGCTGGCCACTCTCCCACAGCCCCATCTGCTTGTGCAATAAGAGATGATTTTGCAGTGCCACAAGGGATTTTTGGTGTCTTGTTTTTTCGTGGGCAACCAGCGTCTCCCTCGGCAGGTCCCCATGGGACAGGCTCCATGTTCAGCCTTTCTGTTTTCCTTTTACATTCTCCAAGGTCAGCCAATATTAAACCAGAGAGAAATAATTACCAAAAAGAATTAAAAAATATTCCCTGCTACCCTACACGTTCCTTCCTGGCGCTGCTGTGAATATTGATCAAGGAATTTCATCCATAAATCCATCTCTCACATGGTAAGAGGTTTTATGTTGTGATTAACAAGTGGCTGTTGCCCAGCAATCACAAAGAGGTGAAGATTCCATTTCCAGCACTGCCCAGGGTGCAGTGAGGGGCTTTTTTCCATCCTTGGAAGCAAAAATTTTGTTTAGGCCCATCCCCCCTTGGTGCACCTCAGTCCGTGGGGTCAGGACCCACATGGGAAGGAAGGGAAAACTGGTGGGATCAGAGAGAATAAACCCCACCCTGTGCCACGGGCTGACACCCACACGTCTGGGCACGGGGCTGAATCCCTGCTCCGAGGATTAGGGGGTTTGGAAACACAGAGGGAACTGCCCCGGAGCAGCAGAGGGAGCCAAGGCTGCTCCAGCCGGGCTGGGGCAGGGCGAGGAGCGGCTCTGGCTCTGTGGAGAGGGACAGAGGGTGAAATGGAACAGTTCAGCCTCGTCCGGGGGTTTTGCACCGGCAGAGCTCAGGGAACGGCGGTGGGAATGACAAAAACCCAGCGCCGCCGAATCCCGCCGTGGCCCAGCAGTGAATCTCCCCATTTCCATTTATTAAAATAGCGTTTTTATTACAAAGAGATGTTAGAAGTGAAAATGGACGAAATCCATTTTACATCCCCCATTGATTTCCCGGGATATTTACAACCGCAGAGATATCGATCTCCCCGAAGTGCCGGATGCGCTCGCTCCTCACCCACGACACTTGCAGCGATCAAGTATTTTTGGCAAACAAACCACCAAAACCTGCCATGTAAATCGATCCAGAAAGGCTGGAGGGAAGCGCCAGCGCTGTCCCCACCACCCGCCCTGGCTGCCATCCCAGCTTTCAGTCTTTGCTGCCACTGTGCCAAGTGATGGGAGGCAGGTGGGTACCGCCCTCCTCCAGGACACCCCACATCCTCCCAGCCCCGGCTCTCCCCCAGCACTGGGATGGGGATGGAGACCTGAAATCCCCCACGCAGGGGAGAATTTCCCAGAGAGCACTGATATGATGTAGTTTTAACGGAATTGAATGTGTCGGGGTTTGTTCCAGATGTGGGAACCGCAGTTGTCAGCCCTGGGTGGGGAGGAGGGGGTGGGGAGACCTCAGTGCTGCCATTCCCCACCCCACAGAAACTCTCAGGTGACTCAACCCCCCTTTTTTTACTTCTCTTCCTGCCCCCCCAGACCCATTCCCACAGCCCGTGCTGGGCCCAGCCCATCTCTGCATGGCTCTGACTGGAGTCAGCTGGGAGGTGCTCCCATGGTGCCTGGCACAGCTGGAGGCGTGGGAGAAAACCTGGCACAGCTGGAGGAGGTTTTCTCCCACCTTCTTTTGCCACACACGTGGGACTCAGCCCAGACCCCAATGCCTTTATTCCTCCTTCCAGCAGAATCCTGCTGAAGCAGTTTTGGGGTTCCCCAGGTCTGAGCCAGCACCGTGGCACAGGGTTGCAGAAGGGGTGAGAGGAATGGCAGCACCCCCCACTTTATCATCCCCCTTCCCCGCCAGACCCGCAGTAGAAACACCCCAAATCCAGACGTGCTGGCAGCCCCAGGTGCGCCGCGGGGCCGGGATGGTGCAGACGGTGCGTCAGGAGCTGCCGGGGCCAAAGCGCCGCAAGCGAGCGAGGTGTGAGCCCAGCTTCAAAGGGCGCTCCGAGCTCCACCGCACCCGCCCGCCTGGCAGCGGGGCCGGCCCTGCCAGGGCTCTGCCTGCACCTTTCCTCTGAGTCAGCGGGGATTTGGCTGAGTCTGGCCCGGCTCCGCCGAAGCGCCCTTGGCTGGTCTGAGATGTCCATTTTGGGAGGGGAGGCCGGGGCTCAGCGGGCAGCGTGTGGCATCGCCGCGCCTTGTCCCGTGTGCCGGGCAGAGCGTCACCTCCAAACGCCGCTTCCAGGAACGAGCCCGGCGAGCGCAGGCTGGGAAAGCGCGTGGTGTAAAGTTTCCAGAGCCCCTCTCTGCTGCTGTGTCGGCCCCGATTACATCAGTCAGGTCGTGTTACCCGGCTGACGGGCACTAACGAGAAGTGACAGACGTGACAGGCAGCGGCCAGGCTCCAGGAACGACACCGCAGTCCCCAAGGACACGTCCCCCCCCTTCCTGGGCCGGCTCGGTGCCAGCTCCATCCTCTGGCTGGCCGAAGGCAGGAGGCTTTGCCGGGGCCACTGCCCAGCCTCCGTTCCGTGCCGGGGTGGTGGCACCAGCCGGGGGACCGGGGATCCACAGCCATGGCCGGTCGGCATCGTGGACCCGAGCCCACGGGGAGCCGCGTGCTTTTGTCGCCAGAGCTTGGAACCAGGGTCAAACCAGGAAATCCACCCGTGGCTGAGCCTTCCCGTGGTGGTGCAGGGCTGGGGGCTCCTGCCTGAGAAAGCTCACGTGGCTGGGGGCTGCCCAACAGTGGCCATGCCCCCCCCAGCAGCTCCCGTATGGAGCTCAGCTTGACGGGATGAATGTGAAGGAGGGCGGGACGCGTTTGAAGTCACATCGCTTTGTTGTGACCCTGTCGCTGTGAGGGCCGGCGGAAATCTGGGAAATCTGGCAGGGGGATGCCGGAGGACACTGACACCAGGGAGACACGGAGGAGCGAGCAGGGAAAGAGAATGATGGGCTGGAGGGAAGGGGTGAAGTTTCCACCCTGAATCCCCCCAGTTTGGGGGCCCATTGCATGCCAAGTCTCCGTGGGAGGGCTGAGACCTTGGGGACACCCTCCCAGGGCAGGTGATGGGTGATGGCCTTGTCCCACACACTTCTGGGAGAGGAGAGGCACAAACAGCTTGTGCTGGGGCGTTCACCTGGGGAAGATTTTCTGCTTCCCTGAAACAGCTAAAGAGGGCCAAGAGGAGGATTCCTGGGCTCTGGCATGGCAAGTTCCTCCCTGCCTGAACCTCTCCCATCAGGAGCTGCCTCTGTCCCACCACGGCTCATCCCTGCCCCAGCCCACACCAGTGGCCAGGGGGTTTAATTGGCATCAATCTTCCCCGACCTTCAAGGGCTGCAGTTATTGACATTTTGTTCTGACCGGGTCAATACCAACTTCTCGGGCCAAGAGACAATAAACAGAAAATAATAAGCAATGCAGAGTTAATATTGATTTATGATTATTTGGGTCTTTTGCATGAGTTTCTCCCAGGCACGGCAGCTCTGTGCCCACAAGGCTCCTGCATTCGTTAGTGCTGAGAGACACAAACAGGAGGGAGAGAGGTTTGCTGCAAGGTCCAAAATGCTGAGGCACCTGGCAGGGCCCTGTGACTGCTTGAAGAACACTGGGAGCAACTTCGAGCTCTTACAACACACTAAAAATGTTAAATCAAATTAAATCTTCCACTTCCCCACAAGCAGTGACTAGGAAGAGCTTGAAAACCAGCATCGGGTCAAGTCCACACGGGGGATTTTACATACTCTGGGATTGTGAACCAACTTTTTAAGGCATTAAAGTGAATTGGAAAGAGAATTGGAAAACTGGGAGAGGGACATTGTTGAAAAAACCCCAGAGAGTAGGGACAGAGATAACATCTTGAGGCTGGGCTGGTGGGTGCCAGTGAGCAGCACCCGCAGCTCCAGGGGTGGCTTTGAGGGGACACAGAAGGGGCAGGGGGATCCCATCCCATCCCCATCCCCATCTCGTCCCGTCCCCATCCCGTCCCGTCCCCGTCCCGGTGGTGAGGGCTGTTTTTCCTCGTTCTCTCTCCCCTGCCCCGACGTCAGGATGTTTATAAAACTCCTGGCATCAATCTGAGGCCGGGAGACGCTCGGCCGGGGAAGCACAGCGCTGACAGGGTCAGGGGCCGTCGCCAGCGCGGATCACACACCCTGACGGATTAATTCGAGCTGTCAGGACCAATCTGCGCACAAGCGCCCGGGGAGGTGCAGGCAGCGCTTCCCAAAAATCGAGGCTTGCACTGCCCACCCCCCATGCCGCGGAGCGCCCACATCCCATCCCGGAGCCGGGTGGTGCCGCAGCCCCCCGCATCCCCCCAGGCCGGGGCCGGACCGCGCCGCGGCAGCAGCGCTGCTCCTCGGGCGTCCCCGCTCCCTGGCACGGAGGCAGATCTGAGGAGCTGCAGGAAGTACATTTGTTACTGGGAACGCTTTGATATTTCTCATGTGAAACGTCTGCGTGCCGGAGGAGCTCAGGCATCTGGCAGGAAATTACCATGAATCCTGTTTCTCTGAACAGTCACACAAACGCCTCCTCGCTCTTTTCCTTCCCCTTCTCTCTGCCCACCCCCTCTGGTTGCCTTCCCCTCTCCCCACACCAGGACCCAGACCCTGGAGAGGGTCCCAGCAGCCCCCAAAACCCTCTGTCCCTCTCCCTGCCCCCTCTGCTCCGCAGCGTCTCGGGGCCGTGCGGCAGCTGCCATCTTTCAGGCCTGTAGTAGTAAATAAACCCTTCCCTCTTCATGGTGGGCTTCCACAGGGTCGGGGTGCCCAGAGCCCCCACTGTCCTCCGTTCTGCCAGATGCACAACCCGGGGGTGCAGGGTTTGGGGGCGTTCTGGGTGCCAGGCTGGGCTCAGGTCACCCTCTGCCTCTACGGCCTCATCACTCGTGGATGTCACCTCTGGTCTGGCTGACGGAAGAGTGGAACAAGCCACGTGCTGGGCATGATGTTGATTTTGGGGCGCAGGTACCCCACGGGCACCTCCTGAGCACGGGGGGCTGCGGGTGGGCACAGCCCTCCCTCTGCCCCACACCGGCGGTCCCGGGCAGCATCAGGGGCCAACCCGGGAGAGCCAACCCCACATCCCCGGTCCCGGCTCTGCACAGCAGAGCCACGGGCTCTCCTGGCACAGCCCAGCACCCGGGGAGCACCTGGGCAGCGGGAGGCAGCCTGTGCCCTCCCACCCAGGGAGCTTGGCCGTGGATCTGAGGCGCTCTCTGCCTTCTCACTGCGCCAGAGCGGGATTTTCATGTTGCCTCCTGCCGGGAGCGGCCCTGGCGGGAGCTATCAGGCCCATCGCCGCTGTCACACGGCTCCGCTCCCCGGTGCTCCCCCTGCCAAAAGAGCTCCGAGTGCATTAAGTGATTTCGTTCCAGCACACTGCAGCTCCCCGGTGTAAACACAGGCGGTGCAGGGCCCCTCGGGGCAGGCCGGGGGGCAGGACAGGCCCTGCCTCCCTCCTGCCCGGGTCCAGGGGCTCTGCAGGGCACGGGAACCCAGCTGGGACATCCCCGAGGCTGAGCCCCGCCAGAGGGAGGGGGCACCCAGGGGGGCACCGTGCCCGAGAACCCTCGGAGGGTCTGGGGAGGACTGGGGAGCCCCCAGGGCACGGAGCACAAGCCCAGGCAGCAGCAGAGCAGCCAGAACAGAGCCCCGTGGCGATAAATCCTCACTTTTATCTGCAGTGATACAAATCCACGGAGCACGGGCTCCCTTCTCCCCCTCCTGCTCTCGCAGGTTTCAGTTTGGCCTCGATTCCAGTGAGTTTACTGACAGATTACTTCATTTTAACTCTATGGCTTTCCCGTCTAGGGGGAGGCATATTTCTAAGTATCATATTTATCAAAAGGCCTGTGCAAAAACAAGGGCCAGAATTACTCTTTTGATGGTTCCCCCAATAACTACAACCACAATAAATTTTTCAGGCAAGGAAACCCAAGCGGGGCCCTTTTGGGCCAGGGTTTGGGAGCAGGGTCCAGCTCTGGGCTGTGCAGCCCCCCCGGCCTGGCCGGCTCCCCCCGCCCAGCGCCGGCACATCTGGTCCCGCTTGCAGGGCTGGGCTCCCAGCTCCCAGGGGTGACATATTTCCCCCGCCTGTAACTCTAAATCAGAGCAGCATTTCAATAAATCACAGCGAACACTTATTTATTGGACATAGTTTTGGGGCTCTTAAAGCACGGAAAATAAATTTAATGGAGCGTTTGGAGCATTTCTCCAATCTTTTGAGGGATTACTTGGGGAATTTGTCAACGGAGCCAAGCACAGCAGCTTGATCCAGAGAGATGGGAAAGAAATTATGGGAGATACTCTACAAAGGCCCAGGTGTACCCTAAATCACATCAAAAAAGATTAATGTCAGAGGATTGCTTGCCAGCAGAGTTGATTGGCAGCGCTGCAGTTTATTTAATAAACTATCAGTTTAGCCAGAGGGTGACTTTAATCTGAATTACATTTTCTTGTTTTGGCCTACGCCATGCCAAGCGATTTATTGAATCCTGTAGCATTCTTCTTAACCTCAAACACCGGCAGAAAAAAAGAAGGAAAGCCTTGAGAGCCCCTGGAAAACCTTGAGGCAGCAAAAGCTGCTCAGCTCAGAGGGCAGGAGCTCACTCCAGCGGCAGGGACTCGCTTTGGGCTTGCCAGGAGGAGGTGGGAGCAGGGGTGGGCTGTGGGTTTCACGCCCCCAGAGCCCAGGGATGGGGCTGGTGCCCGTTTGCTCACTCACATCCAGGTCCAGTTCCAAAGCTGTCCTGACTTCCAGGACCTCCCAGAGCAGGAAGGACAAGGAACTAGGACAGGCAGGGGCCTGGGATGGAGGCAGAGAAGCGCCCAGTCACCAGAGACACTGGCAGAACTCAAGAGATGTGGGAAGAAATGAGCTCATCCCTGCAGATCCCCCGGGCTTGATCCAGCCCGAATCCCCACCTCGGGAATGGAGGGCCGGCACAAACCCCTGCTCCCAGCACCTGCTGTGCCTGCACCCACCAGGACCTGCCCAGAGAGAACCCCCCCAAACACCTGGCTGCCCCCAGACCCTGCTTTTGGCAGAGCTGAATGACTGGGCAAAGATTTAAAGCCTTGGGAAGGTTTTAGGAATGCCCTGGCTGAGGGGGGGAGCAGCCCCCAAGCCTGCCCTTGCTGTGCCCTGCACACACTGGCACTGCCTCCCTCCCAGAGAGCCAGCAGAGACCAGCACCAGCGCCTGGAGCCCCAGGTCTGGGGGCTTGCTGACCTGCTGGGCTCTTAAATAATGTGTTTGTGCAAACAGACAAAGAAATCCCAACTAATAATAATCCTTGTTCCAAGATTATGATTGAGTTTTTCCCCTGTTCTGCTTGATATTTCTGCCAAAGAAAGAAAAATCCTTGCTGAAGTCTAGCAGGAAATCCAATAAAATTTCTTCAAAAGATGGGTCTGACATTGAAAAATAGCAAAATTATAAAAGTAGGCCTCAGAAAAGAAAAGGGGAGAGTTATTATATCTGGCACCTACCGAGGGCCCAGAGCTCCCTCTCCAAATGAGCCATCACAGATTGAAAGTGTTTAGCTTCCCGTTGATTAAACACGGTGAAGGACCCGCAGCGTGCCAAGCCTCGGGGATCGAAAGTTTGTTTTCAGTCAGAATGTGTTTTCAGTCAATGGAAAAAATGGTCGGGCTGTGCCGGGGTATGTAACTGAGAAGCCTCAGGTTTGGAGTGAGTAATGACTGCGATGCCGAAATGCGGGAGGGTTGTTAATCATCCGACCCCAGCCCCCGTAATTCAACTCNCTTTTTAACATCTAAAAACCCAAATGTTTTTCCTTCTTTTTTTCTTTTTTCCCCCTGAAGGAACAGCACTGGCTGCACGGCTGTTGCCTCCCTTTTCTTTCTCCAAGGTAACGGGGAGCTGGCAGCTCCATGGGGCTGGTGCTCAGCAGTGTCACACACCCGTGTCTCCCCACTGTCACACAGCCCTGTCCCACCACTGTCACACAGCCCTGTCCCACCACTGTCACACAG
>VZTF01006317.1:462178-484391 GCA_013397755.1 Cnemophilus loriae | reverse complement strand
ACCCGTGTCCCACAGCATCGCACACCCCTGTCCTGCCACCATCACACAGCGTCACACACCCGTGCCCCACCACTGTCACACACCCGTGTCCCACAGCGTCACATACCCGTGTCCCACAGTGTCACACACCCGTGTCCCACAGCCTCACACACTCGTCACAGGGGTGGCAGGGGGGATCCGTGTGCCCTCCTGCTCCCCCGGGCTTGGTGGCACCTCAGGCACAGCTACTCCTCGGCACCACGGCAGGGACAGCCCCGAGGAGCAAAGAGCCCCTTTCACAGGGAAAGCTCGGGCAGATGGCAAGGATCAAACACACCTCTGGAGCCGGGGGGCCGGAGGGACGAGCTCGGGGCTCAGCCCAGGTTCAGCGCTGGGTTAGGAGGTTGCTGGAGGGACCGTGGGGACACAGGGACAGCTCACCTGGTACCTGACGCCCAAGGAGCCCCCGCCAACAGCTCCACAAACCCCTCCACCGGTCCCCTCTGCCCGTCCCTCTTGCCCCGTGAGACGCCTGACTTGGTTCATTAGCTGGGCTTGCCGGGCTGCTTCTCATTAGATAGCCAACAAATTCCAGGAAGACAGGACACCCACTGGGCCTAAATGAAATTAGAGAACAGAGCGCTGCTACAAGTGGTTTAATTCAAATTACAGCAAGATATTATCGCCAACTGCAAGTGCTCAGAGCCATGAGTCAGACCCCCACAAGGAACGAGACGGGTTCAAAAAAATCATGACTTGTTAAGTATATAATTAACTTTGGGGTTATTTTTATTTACCTTCCAGTTTTTAGCCTTCAGGAATCAAATTTTTGAGCTTGTTGGGAACAGCTTAAAATTAAAGAGGGGAGGAGGAAGAAAAGAAGAGGAATGTGCCCACATTCCTCCTGCCAGGAGCTGGGCACTTAAAGTGACACCATACGAGAACCATCCCAGAGCCAACAGCTTTTGGGGCACAGAAACATCCCTGTGTCTCACTCTGCTTCCAGCCAGGAAGCTCAAAGTGAAGCACAAGAAACTGGACGGAGATTTTTACCCAGACCTGTAAAACATGCCAGCCCCACATCCTGGGCAAACCCCAAATGCTCGCCTGTACCTGCTCCTCACAGACCTCTGCAGCTTCACCCCTGTCCCTCCGTTCCCAACCAACCCCGCCCCACGGCTGCTGGGGCTCTGGCTCTGCAGGGACTGGGTGAAATTCTTCCCTCAGACACCAAATCAGAACAGCTGAGGCAGCGTGAGTTCACCAACTCGTGTGTGCTTGAGCTCTGCCTTGTGCAAGCACCATAGGATCTGCTCCCGACCCATCTCCTTCTGGGACGAGAGGATTTTTTCCTGGAAGACAGATCTGCACAGGACACAACTGCAGTAGCCGGAGCTGCTGCTGCATCCTGGGGCTCTCAGAGGGGCACATGGCAGTGGGGAACAAACGACTGGGAAGCCCAGTTAGGGTCCCCACATCATTTCATCTCCACCAAGGAGAGGAGCTCTTAAAAGCAAGAGGGAGGACACAGGTGAGCAGTTTGCTGGGCGAGGGATGAGCTTCTCAGTGTCCCCAAGCTGCTCACACAGCCTCAGAGCCATTGTCCTCAGCTGATTCTTGTGGAGCCCCCTCTGCTCCTGCCTCAGGTCGTGTCTTCCCCTGTTTCCGCTGAGCAGAGAGAACCCTGCTATCTCTCATTGAAACATCATGTCCAATTTATCCCTTGATTAAACCCATATTTTGCTTGGCTATAAGTCAAATATAAGAGGGCCGCACTCAAGTGAACTAATCTTGGTTTACTTGCCAGTAAGTAATTTGATAGACAATTTGGCAGACATCCACTCTAGAATTAAGCAAACCTGAGCAATAAAGACGTAGGAAAACAATCCTGAAAAGCCATAATGAGACGTCGAGTTCCATTCAACAGCAACTCGTTCCACTTACGTTTGTGCTGACACTCAGGGCTGCGGTGCTGCCAGTGCCCGGCCAGGAGGGCACGTCCAGTGCCCAGGGAGGTGCCAGCGAAGCCGAGAGCAGCCATCCAAGCCCTGCTGGTGTGATCCTCAAAGGAGAACGAGTCCAGCTTTGGCAGCCCCAGCCCCGGGGCCAGGCGAGCTCGTGAGGAGACAGCAGCAGGGTTTGCCAAATCACAGACTCAGAACCATTTAGGATGGAAAAGGCCTCCAAGATCATTGAGTCCAAACTTTGAAGTCTCAGCTGGGAATGCTCTGGAGGAAGGAACAGCTGAAACACCCACAGCACAGGACCTTCTCTTGCCACCTGTAAGCACCTCCCTCACCATGTCCTGCTGTTCCAACCCTGACCCTCAGAGCCCCCCAGCCCTGCCCCAAAGCAGCTCCAACACCAGGAGTGGTGGCGCTGAGCTCCTGTTTATGACCTCCCCACCCCTGCCTGAGTGCCAGCACCTGCAGCACCCCCATGCTGGGATGGGGGAGAGCAGAGCTGTGTGGGCCACACCTGGGGGGTTTCTCCTTTAGGCAGAGCCTGCTGGGGGCTGTGAGGTGCGGGGTGAGGGGCAGCCGTGCTCGGGGCGCTGGCCGGAGCAGAGGGGCTGTCAGCCCGTGCTGCTCCATCCCTCATAATGCCATTATGCACTGCTGGCATTAATCACCCCGCTAGGTAAGCATTATGGCACTTTTATGGTAGCTTTGAAGCTAATCTGTCACTAATGCCTGCTGGATTATCATGATTTCTTACAGTTGTGATTCATTAACTCAGATGCCTAATAGAATTAGTATTAAACATCTTCCATAGATTTCTGCCTCAACATGTTGAGTTTTGAAAGCCTTTTCAATATTTCATTGTGTTGTATTAAATGGCATGTCAGGCACATTGTGTGGTCTCCTGGAGAACCTGGCATAGCCAAGGCTGTGGGGAGGGGCTGGAGCAGGGGAGGGGGCTCAGCTCGGAGGGGTCAGGGTGGCTGGAGGGGCAGCAGGACCCTGCTGGCTCCTGGGGACCCTCACAGCCCTCCCGCAGTGTCAGGTGTTTCCAGTTTGGAGAGTTCTCCAGTTAAAGGTGTTCCAGGGGCACGGCTGCTGCCTCCAGCACTGGGTAATTATGGTGGTGCAGAAGAGGTTAATCAGGTTTGAGGACACAAAGTACAGAGCACACACTAAATATGATTGTGGTTATTACCTGGCCCTGGAGGAATCCTTTCCCTAGACACTGCAATGCCATTCCTAGTAGGAATATTATTCCTAATAATCAATATTAATTCTCAATGCATTCTCCAGGGTTTGGAATGACTTTCTTGTTTAGGATAAGATCTGGATCTTGAAGCAGGCTAAAAAGAGGAATTATTACTATTATTATTATTAACATTATCACTATTATCTTGGGCTTTTTTTTAAAAAAATCTTATTTAGATAACAATCTCCCCCAGGAGCAGATTGTGGAGCTCACAGGCCTTTATCTGGCTACTTAAATCCGCGTTGTGGGTAACAGAATTTTACAGTTATTATTATTAATAATGTAAGGCCAAGACCAGAACAACATTGCATTAGGCTGCGTGCGTGTGAGTCTGACGGACCCGCACCACAACCCTGCCTTGGCTTTCCCAGCTTTTTCTAACAGGGGAGTCCCCTGCCCAGATTTCCAAGCGGCTCTGCCAGTGGCTCCGTGGCAGGAGCCCTGGTGGGGAGGATGCTCACGCCGGGGACCGGGAAGAGCCTGAACTTTCGGATGCTGCCCTGAACCCGCCGGCGAACCCTTTTCGCTGCCCTGACCCCGGGAACCCCGCGTCGAGGCCGTCAGCCAGGAAAACAGAGAGGGGGCACTTCAAAGCGGGGATTAGAAGCAGCTGTGCAAATTGACAAATCCGTGCGAGGAGCCGTGCGGGCTGGCGACGCGGGGCTCGCCCGGCTCCGGCACCGAGCCGTGTCCCCGCCACAGCCACCCAATTCCTGTGCTGGGGCTCGGGGAAGTAACGCTGCTTTTAGAAATGCTCCCGTGGAAAAAAAAAAAAAAAAGGTCAGGTTTGAGGCAAGAGTTGGAGCGGTCACGGGGAGCGAGAGCGGAGGCTGCGGAAGGTGGTTTTTGTCCCGGTGCCAGAGTCAACCTGTGCCGGCGGCCGCGTCCTGCCCCGCGTCATCGCCATCCATCTCCGCCGCTCCGGCAGCCCGGCCCGGCCCCGCCGCCCCCGGGGGGAGGGAACACCGAGGTCAGCAGCGAGGAGCCGCCTCGGGGGGCTGCGGCCCCGCCGAGCACCAGCGAGCACCCCCGGCTGCACCGGCCCAGGGACAGCCGTCCCGCCGGCTCGGACACGGGAGGTGGCAGCGAGGGTCCCCGCTCCTTCCGCGGGGACAGCCCCCGGGGGCAGCCAGGGATGAGCCCTGGCCGCGTCCGAGCTGTTCGGAGCGGATTTTGCCGTGGAAATGACTGATTTCCCACCTGTGAGCGGCCTCTCCGTGCAGCCCTGTGATCTTCCCCTTTCCTTCTCCCCCTGCGTGAGCGAACTAATGCGCACATTGAAGGGGAAAAGAAAACTTGAAAACTTCTTCGTTATGTGACGTGTCTAAAATGTGCATTTAGCCCCCCTCCCCGAGTTTTTGGTTACAGAAACAGTTCGGTTCTGCCCTGGATTGCTTTTATGCAGCCCTGCAGCATTTCAAAGCCAAGCCTCGCTGGAGAGGAGCAATTCCTTTGCTTCTCATCAAAATGCCGCTGTTGAGTCACGGCAAGAGGAGAATTTCGGGGAGGGGGTTGGAGAGCATGAGGTCCCACCGCTGTTTCGTGGGTTCTGGAAATACTGTGAATGGTGCTTTTCAGCTGATTCTCCCAGTTTAGCAGGAGGAAAGGCGGGGAGTTCCAGACCTGGAGTAAATACTCAGAATTTCGGGGAATGTGAAGGTGGGGGAGGCGGTCCTGGCTGTGCTGGGGTGCCCGGGTGGGTGCAGGGCTCGGTGTGGTGGGGAAGGGTCCCCTGCCAGGCTCCGGCTTTGCCGCGGCTCCAGAAGAAAGGGCCGGCCAAGCATGGCCGGGGCCGGACGCTCCGGCTGCCCGGAGCTCCTCAGTGCAGCCTTTGTTTTAGGGAGTGAAAGAGGCGGTCATGGGACAGCAGTCAGCCGGGCGAGCACGGGGGAGGCCGGGGGAAAACTTTAATTAGGGTAACTTGAAGGCAGGCTTTAACCGGCAGCCGCAGGAGGGCCGGTTTGATCTCCTTGTGGGATAGACCGTGTGATTAATCACGGCCCCGTCGAGGGGACGGACACCTGCCTGTCACATGCTTTGATTCCCGGCGCAGGCTTTGATCTCGCCCGGCTGCGTGGGAGGGTGTTGGAGCAATCCCTGGGCCCAGGTCGCTTTCATGCCGCCTGCAGGGGGTCTGTGGGGTGGGGAGGGGGCTCGGCCGCCGGCCCGGGGTCAGCCCAGGAGGTGCCGAGTTCGTCCAGAGGGGAAAGTTCATCCCCAGTCCGAGGGGCATGAGGGGCTTGCTGCTGTCCTGGGGGGAGAGTGTCCAAGAGAGCAGTGGGGATGCTTGGCCCTGTCACCGCCACAGAGCGGAGCTGGGTCTGAGGAGGTCACCTTGTCCCCCTCGACCTGCTCCAGCCCAAAGGGTTGTTGGTGGACTGAGGTTGGGGCAGACAATGGGGTGCCCTGGGTGGCGTCCCCACCTTTCCCTGCTCTCACTTTCCCTGCTCTCACTGGTGGCCCCGTGACCATTTGTCACCAGCCTGGCACAACCGGAGGCACAGAATCATCAGGGTTGGAGATCTCCAGGATCATCCAGTGCAACCATCAACCCAGCACCACCATAACCACTCCTAAACCACGTCCCTGAGTGCCACACCCTGAGCCCAAGTGCCCAAGTGGCACCAGGAGGAGAGCAGGCAGCAGCACTACAAGGTGTCCTCTGTGGGGACAAGGGTCACGCAGCCCCTTCCCAGCAGGATTCCAGACCAAAACCTCCGGGAAACAGGCAGGGGATGGGGTCCAGACTGGCCTCTCGCAGCAGCCCCAGGGCTCTGCTGGCTGCTCCCTCGGGGTTGTGGTCATTCCCTGTGGGCACTGCCGGCTGTCTCTGCCTGTGATTGGCGTGGGCACCTTCGCCCAGGGCCCGGCCCGGGTTATTCTCAGCCCTGACATTTGTGCCAAGCAGGCAGAGCATGTCCCCACTGCTGGAGCGGGAGGGGTCCCTGCGCAGCCTGAAAGAGGATCCCAACGTCTCTGCTTTCAGCCTGACCTTGAAACCGGAGCAGGGAGCTGAGCCCCTCTGGATCACACTGCTGGTGTGGGGGGAAGCACGGTGGGAAAGCCTGGCACACCCCAGGCACGGGCAAGCAGCGCTGGCACCGGCGCTGCGTGACAGCGGGGACGGCCCCAGCAATGCTCAGAGCAGCCCAGAACCAGGAGCTTCTCCGGGCAACAGGGGCAAGGATGCCCAAGGGAGGGTGGGCAAAGGGGGTCTCGTGGCTGCTGGCTCCCAGGGCCTTCTGGAGACTCCCTGGACCTGGTGGTATTCCCATTACTTTTTCTCCCAGCTTCGCAAAGAGAGGGTTTCCATGATGTCTCAGTAGATGGTTTGGTTTATACGAGCAGTAAATGTCCTGATTTTGGGGAGAGAAAAGGTCTAATGAAGCTAGAGACAAGCATGGGAAAGCCCTTCTCCGTGCTGCATGGATATAACAAAAACAGATTTCCAAGAGCCCCGGACAGGCGCGGTAAGGCTGTAATGTGGTGTCCTGTTTCCTAATCTCTCCAGTAAGGAAGCAGTGTGTTGAATTTAAAATATCCCTCTGGTAAATGCTAACTATTTAAAGAGTGCTAGGGTCTTAGAAATGCAAAACAAAGATTTGTTGATTAAAAACACATGGTTTGTTCTGGAGGCACGAGTAGCCAGAAAAATCAGTTCTGACAGTATTTTGGCTTTTTCAATCCCACAAGACATGATGGTGATTTATTATAGTGATGTCAGCTGTGGTTGAAAAAAGTTCCCTGTGTTGTCTTAATAAAAGAGCTTTACCTTGAAATCATTAAACTCTCAGCCTGTTTATTTGAAGCGATGACTGTGAATGTGAATGGTCCCCTCTAAATCAGCCGGGCCCCGCGCGGGAACATCTGCACACGCGGGGCGGTGACAGCCCGGAGCTGGCCTGGCTAATGTGAGCCGTGTGATGGATCTGATTAGCGCGGCTTTGAAACCTGGAGGGGAGATAAGAACACCAGGCAGGGAGGGGAGCCCCCACACCACAGAGGGAGGGAGAATTAGAAAGACAACGGGGTCCATCTGTCTTCTGCTGCCATCCCTGCAGAGCTGCTGCGTGTGAGCCCCGCTCGCCCCCGGCCGCCTCTGCCGTGCCCGGTGCCCACTGCACTCCCTGCTGGAACAGAGCTCAGCATCCATTCTCTAGGAAGGACCTGGGGGGCTGCAAATGCTCTTCACCGAAGTTGTGCCTTGGTGTGTCCCCATCCTCACAGCCGAGGAGGTCTGGTGGCTCCAGAGCAGCACCAGGGGGGCGTTGGTGGTGCTGGATCTGGTAACGTGGCCTGATTTTCAGTTGTACAGGGCTTTGCTCAGAAACCTCTGAGCACATCAGAGAATCCCAGAATGGTTTGGGTTGGATGGGATCTTAAAGTCCATCTCATTTCACCCCTCAGCCCAGGCTGCTCCAAGCCCCATCCTTGGCCTTAGACAGTTCCAGGCATGAGGCAGTGCACAAGTTTACAAGTTTACAAGATTTTTCTCCCAAACAGATGTGCAGAGTGGAGTTAATGTGCCAGCTCTGTCCTAAGGAGAAGGGTGCAGCAGCCAGGCAAAGACAGAGCAGATAGGAAAAGGGATGGACAGGAATTAACAAGGATGACAGGTGTCTAACACCGTTCCTGGGGTGCCGAGGGGCCGGGGTGCTGCAGCATCCCCGGCAGCCTGGCCCTGCCACGAGCCCTTTCCCTGGTGTCTGGCAGCAGCTGAGCACTGAGCAATATTTACTTCTTGGGTAAACAGTCGTAATCTCCCTAACCAGAGTTTATCGCAGAGAAGTGAGTTAAATTCCTCTTGGATAATCCCTGCCTGTTGTGGTTTTCTGAGCAGGAGATTTTGGGATGCCTTTCAATGTAAATGGGTGGCTCTGGGCTGGAGAGTGATGAAGGCTGGGTCTGGCCTGGGGGAGAGGGGTGCAGGTCTCATCACTGCAGAGACTGCTCGAACTGGGGCTGAGCCGCAGTGAGAGAGGACCAAGGGCTCCAGCACGGCCACCTCTGAGAGCTGGGATGGACTGGGACAGATTGGGACAGACAGGGAGCACTGGGGTCCGTGGCAGGTATTGCTGGAAGGCAATTCCTCCCCCAGCCCCTCACCCTGGGGCCTCCTCTCCAGGTGGAAGAGCTGCAGGTGAGACCCCCAAGGCCAGCAGCCAGCGCCCGCCCGCAGGGTGCCCACCGTGGGCACCAGTGCCAGAGACCCTCTCTGTCCCATCTTCACCACAACACAGCCTCGCAGTAGGAATTGCATTAGAAACAACACAGATGTTGCAAAACCCCCTGGGCGGGTTGTTTATACTGAAATCCTTGGTATCTGGTGGCTGGGATGGAACAGCACAAGCCGAACCCTGACCCTGGGAATGTTACCAGAGACGAGACGCTTGGCAGGTACTCACATCTCGTATATTATCTGCTGCAGCTACAAGAAATATATTTTCCCATCAGCGTGATTATTTTTATTTGACTTCTAAGTCGAGCAGGAAGCCGGCGCGGCTCACATCCATCAGCACTGCGGCCATTAGAAAATTAACCAAGCTTAATAAACTTCCTGCACAGCTCGCTTCTGCAGCTGCACATCTACAGGAAAACAAATATATTGACTGGCTCTCCGTGGAAGCACATTGCTAAATAAGACTCGTTGGAAGTGAGGAATGGCCCAGGATGATCCCGGCGTGGCTGTTACTGGGCTGGAAAACACTTGTGCAGGGCTGAGGTTTCGGAAACCTCCCCGAGATTCACGGCGCTGTGAGATGGTCAGGGGGATGAGGGGTGGGATTTACTGACTGGGTGGTAATTGCTTCACTCTGTGGAAATGCCAGTCTGCAAACTGGGAGAGCTCCTGCCGATTTCTCCAGGAGCAGGACCAAACCCGGGGTCTCACAGCGGGGCCTTGTCCAAGTGCCCAGTGCTGGGGAGCCTGGGAGCCACGGCCTGGCCTGGCTTTGCCGTTTGGTCGTGGCTTGAAGAGGGATTTCACGGAGCTCTGGCAGGGTGGGGACCCGCACTGGGCCTGCCTGGAACGGAGCTGCGCCAAAGGGCAGCGTGATTTTGGGTGGCTCCAGGGCAGCAGGACTGAGCCCGCAGCAGGCAGCGGAGAGCAGCAGCACTTCTCTCCTCTGCTCTCCTGCAGAGCCAGCACATCCTGGCTGCGTGAGGCAGCAGCACTGCAGGCTGGGGAGAAGGCAGGGAGTCTCTCCACCGCTGGGAATCGAGTGGAGAGAGCTCACACTGCAGCCTCCTCTGTGATGAAGGGAGATGGGCAAGTTCTAACCACACCAGCTGTCATAAATCCCCAGCTCCGAGGTTCCGCTCAGTCATTAGATCCACCTGGAGACACTCTCGGCGCTGCAGACGTGGCTACAGGAGTTTCATGCAACGTGTGACTTCCAAATCAATCTCTTTCCAGCAGGCAGAATGAACTGGCTGCTCACGTCTGTGTGTCACAAAGAGGAGGTGCAATAAAAAAGGGAATTCAGCTGGGTACAAGACCACATCTCCTTCCCTTGGAGTGCCTGGATGCCGTTCCAATCTCTTCTTCAAGCACCCATCAAAAAGTTTCAACCAGGGGTCCGAGTCCCTGTATCCAAGGCAGGGAACGGGAAGGGTTTGTGTTTCCTTTCCTTTCCTTCAATCCTGCTGCTGCCTCTGAGCAGACCCAGAGGGATGGAGCCCCACAGGGGAGCCCCTGCTCGGCCGTGGGTGTTCACAGCTCCTGGGGAGACCAACCACAGACAGGGAGGAAAGTTGAGCAAAGCCCTGGGAAAGTTTCAGGGTTGTGGATGGGGGTGAGCCTGGCAGAGGCAGCGCATTCCCAGAGTGTCCCAGGGCCCCAGCACGGGCGGGTAACCCCAGCAGAGAGAACGGGAGAAAACACCAGCAAAAAAGGGAAAATACCACCAGAATGCCAGCAAAAAAAGGAAAGGCTGGGGGTGACACATCCCACTGGGCTCGGGGTGAGGAGAGGCTTTTTTCACTGAGAGGGTTTCGTGGCTGGATCCAGCGGGACAGCACCGAGTCCCACGGCCCCAGTGGGTGCTGCAGCCTCCCGGGCACCTGCACCAGCACATCTCCACATTGCCATCACTGCAGCGAGGAGCTGGCGCGTGTGGGGGGCCCAAAGCCCCCAGACCTCGGGCCGGGGCTGACCAGGGTCCGGAGGGGCCGGGGGTGTGGGGTAAGGGAGGGTCGCTCCCTTCCTCGCGTGTCTACAGGCAAATTAAAAATTAAATAAATAAAATTGCTAGTTTACAAATAGAACTGTTACTTGTTACTCACAGTATTAACAGTCTCCTTTTATTTTTTCCCCCCTTTTTTTTCAAGGCTGTGAAAGACGTTTGTTTCAGTTGCCAACATCTCTACAGAACTAATGTGGGTGGATTGTGACAGATATAATTTCTCCATCCTACAGTTTCATCAACTTGAGTTCTGTTAAACTATACCCGCTGGGCTTAGCTCCTTTTAAAGTTTCCGCTTTGACAGGTAGATTTATTAGTCTTGAAATTTGTACAAATCAGATGTCACTCGTGGCAACTTGTCAAAATGTCAGTCTGGTGAGGGAGGCATGAAAGGATTTTCTGGAGAGAGACGGGAGGCAGGCTTGAAAGAGCTCGAGCAAGGCAGAAGAAAGGAGCTGGGAGGGATTGCAGCCTGCTTGATCCTGGGGGTTTTACTTTATTAAATATCTAGCGCCATACAGTGGGAGATGCTGCTGGATCCTGCCCGCCAAGACATCAAGGCTGTCAACATCTGCTGACGGCTCCGGCGCTCCCGGCCGCCTTCCGCGGCTTGTTACGGATATTTAGGGCAGGGGTGAGGCACGGGGAGGGGAAGGTTCAGCTCGGTTTTAATGCTGCTGCGTTTGAAATGCTCCATTATCGCCCTAACGAGGCGAGATCCTCGCCGGTCTCCGGCTGGGTGAGCGGCAGCTCCGTGTGCCTGTGCCAGGGGAGTGGGGACCTGCCACCAGCACCCCCTCCCTGCCCCTCTGCAGCCCTGACAGCCTTCGGAGAGCCTCCAGTGCCTTGTGTGGCTGCAGGAAGCCCCGAGGGAACATCCCCGGGCTGCCTCGCACCAGGCAATGTCCTTTATCCGGGTATTTTTCCTTCTGGCATTGGCGGTTTGGTTGTGTGAGCCGCTGCTCCGGCCCGTGCCCTTCTGGGGCGTCCCTGCAGTCCTTCCTTGGATGTGGACGGGAGTCAGCTGCTGCCCAGGCCCTGAACCTGCCCAGAGCGTGGAGTCTGCACGGCCCTGGGTGTGCAAACCCGGGTGGGACTGAGCCGGTGAACCCCGGGAAGGCTGGGCTGGCACAGCCCACGCTCCCAGCGCTGTGCTCGGACAGACGGAGCAGGGATGGCAGGGGACAGACACACGGACACGCTGGTCTTCACCAGCCCTGGAAAGCTGCAGGCAGCAGAAGTGACCTCCCAGCCCCTGGGCTCTGCGGATGAGGAGGGAGCGATGAGCAGCAGCTCCTGAAAGGCCTCGTGCTGGAAGTGGCTAAGGAAGAGCAGCCATCCCCTTCGCCACTCCGACCCAATAATTTCAACTGAAGTTTTTTCATGGAATAAATTTAGAGTTGTTGAAATGAAAACTTAAAAGAAGTTCTTTAAAAAAACCCTGCAATTTAAAAAACATTATTTTGATTACCAGTTCCAAGAAGATCAGGAAAATCTCCACCGAAACCAACATTTTTTCATGAATATTTACACTTTGTTTGAAAAATCTGTTTTGGCTGAAAAGTCGTTTGTTGATGTTTGCTTGGCAGGCGGCGTCGCTCCCCGGTGACGTGGGGACCTGGTGTGGGGACGTGGCACGGGGACCTGCTGTGGGGCAGGAGCGGGGGGCTGTGGCCCCAGCGGGGTCACGGGAGCAGAGCCGGGCACAGCCCTGCTGTGCTTCCTGATGGGCCTCTCCAAACTCCAGAGCCACGAAAAGGGTAGGAAAAGGTCCTGTCCTGTCCTGTCACCCTCCCTCCTCTGGAGGTGCTGGGGTTGATCTCAAGCCAGAAGGTTCCCAGCAGAGACAACCCCTCCCGCAGGCTCCCAGTGCCCGGGCGGAGCCGCTCGGACATTCCCGCCCATCCCAGGGTTTTCCCTGCACCTCTGTGCTGTGTCCCGTGGAGCTCACACTATTCTCTGCTCGAAAAAGGTCCTGGCACTGCCCCAGGTGCTGCCCCAGCCCAGGGCACCGTCGGGGAAGGCTTTTCTCATGACCAGGAAAGCTCATTTCCCTTCCTGAGCAGCAGAGAGGCCGGGACGTTGTTTCGTGTCCCCTCAGTGCCACCGTGTCCTTGTCCCCTCATCCACCCTCTCCTGGGGGCTGGGGGATGCTCCGGCACCGTGGCTGTGGGTTCGGGGCTGTTTCCAGGAGGATTCCCGCAGCAGGGATGAGAACTCACGTTACGAAGAGGGAAATTAAGCTGGGAAGCTTTGCTTAATTAATTGGTACATAAATGTTTCCCTCTTCGAGTGGCTCTGAGCGATCGTCGCATGAAAGGAGGAGAAGGGGAAAACCCACTTCACACGGCAGGATTCTCTTTCAAAGAAATCACTTTGTGTCACATCCAGCCTTGATTTGCTTTCATGTGGCAAAGGAGCGGTGGCAGCTCGGTTCCCACATCCAGTGTCATCCCGGCAGGGATGTCCTGCCCCTCTCCGGCCAGGCCAGGACCGTCCCGGGCAGCAAACACCACCTGGGCTGGGGCAGGAGGGGCAGAGGGCCTGCCCATCCATCTCACTGGGTTTTTCCATGGGCCCTGAGCGTCTGCAAAGCAATTTCGGTGCAGGGAAAGGGAGAGGAGAGGGGAAAAAAATGCCTGGCATGAGTTCAGAAAGCTCTCCAGCTCACACATCTGGTTCTTATATTTCAAAGTTAATTAGTCATATTGAGGCTGTCTGAAGATAAATTTATCATCCAGAAAAAACACAAACAGTTTGAAAAATGAAAGGAAGTGAGGTGACATGGCTTGACGTTTAAATAAATCATTTTAACATGATTAAAAAACTTGTCCTCCCTGACACCCGGCGCCGGATACTTTGTAAAGACTTTTTGACAAAGACAAGCCCCTGTTTGGTACACAAAGCCTCTGCCATTCAATTACACACACTAATCTCTGGCCAATTACTTCTCCCAGCAACTACTGGGGCTGTGGTGAGGAGTGTGGGGCTGGAGCAGCTGGAGAAGCCGTCGAGGATGGCCAGAGGGGCTGGAGGGGTCCAGCTCAACAGGGTGCAGGGTGTGATGGGGATGGAGATAGAAGATGGACGTGTGCTGGCAAAACCAAGGACTCCACAGAGCAGCCCAGTGAGCCCCCCCAGCTTGGGGTGCACCTGGAGATGGGGCTTGACCCCCAGGAAGAGGCAGGGACACCCCAGGGCATCTCCTCCTCATGTCCATCCGCCTCAGGGTGCAGGCAGGGCTGATCTAACACCACCCAAAAGTTCTCTCCCCTCAGCAGTTTTGCCTTCCCAGCTTTGCTAATGGGATAACGAGGTGCTGGTTCTGCTGCTGGAGTCCTGTCATTGCTGTAATTCTCACCCGGGCACGTTGGTGCCCCTGCGTGTCCCCGCTAATTCCACCCAAAAGTCTTATTAAATCAGAGGCTTTAGTTTTACATCCATGTTATCAAATTTCCTTCTCGCTGGCTTGAGTGATGGAAGGTTTGTGATTAAATGAAATGCTCTCCCTGCACATCAGCCGGAGAACAGCCCTGTGTGGCTGCTTGACAATGTGTCTATAGGCTGAGCATCAATCAGTATTAGGGGAAATCAGCATCTCGGATGGCCCAGAGGAAGAGCTCGGCTGCTTTTCATTCCTCTTCACCTGCTCTGTTGGATGCTTTCAAGGGATATTTAAGTTTTACCGACCCTGACTGCATTCCTGATATTTTTTATTTCCCAAGTCCGGCCCCATCCCTTGGAAGTCACTCAGGGTTTTTTCTGCTGATCTGACTCAGCCCATGGCCTTGCTGCCATGGCTGTGGGGGAGCTTGCAGAAATCTTGGAGTTTCTTATTCCCTTAAAAAGCTGCAAAATGGGGACCTTAGTGTGTCCCCCCCACTTCCCACCGGAGCAGCAGCAGCAGCCAGGCAGGGAGACAGCAGAGCTCCGAAAGCCTTCGCCTGTTCGGAGACGAGGAGGTTCAAGAAGGTGGGAAGATTCACATCTTGTAACAAGAAAAGAGCTCTCCCAGGCATGAAGGAAGCAAAGTGACATAAAAAAGCGTGGAATGAAAATAAATAAATAAAAAAGTGACGCCTAATGGATAAAATGAATATTCAAGTTGTTTCCAGGGAAGAGTCTCTGACTTTGGTGCTGGTTACAGTTACAAGGTTTGTGCGTTTTCTTGCTGTCAAAGCCTTCACCGTAATTGTCCAAAAGTTCCTTGATTATTTCTAACAAAACTGTCAGCTGCCTTTGAAGTATCAGAACAGTCTCATCACATCTTATTAAATAGTAAACATCATTTGCAAGCGCGCAGGAGATTTCGACACCGCGTCAGGCGCCTCGGCGAAGTGGGTCGGGCAGGTTTGCAGGCAGACACCCTCCTGCGCCCGCCGGGGGTCCCACCGCTGCCTGTCCCGAGCCTGGGGCACGGGGACACCACCCCCAGCAGGGAGACGGGTCCTGGCAGCTCGGCGTGTCCCTCACCCGGAGCAGGGAGCACAAGGAGAGCTCCTGCCGCCCGCCCGGTGGAGCTGCGGATGTCACACCCCGGGGACAGCGGATCCTGGGGACACGGCTCGCCCCTCCCCTGTGGGGGTGACTGTGGAAACCTTCCCTGCCGGCATTTTGAACTGTGTTGGGCAGGAATGACTCAGTCTGAAAAGAAAGGGATGTTTAGGATCCAGCCTAACGCTTTCCAGCCTGAGCTTTCATGCGCTTCTTCGAGCCAGATTCAGAGAAACTCATTTCATGTCTTGAAGTGTCTTTTGAGAGCTGAAGCTTTCATAGGAGAGTAATTGTGCAATTAGCTATGAATGAGTAAAAATTCATTCTAATTACTTCCAGGTGTGACACATTCTCTGCTCAGACGCCGGGAGGGGACTGGCAGTGCCCCTCAGCGTGTGCCTCGGCAGGGTGGGAACGCGCTCAGCTCTCAGCCCGTGCCCGCGGCAGCCGGGACTGCCGAGGGAGTGGGAACAGACCCCGAGGAAATGCTTGGATGGGCAGCCAGGAGTGGGGGGGTCTCTTTCCCGACCTGTCTGGTGAGGCAGACTGCAGTCAGACACCAGTCAGCAAACTGGGGCCCCGGTAACACCCAGTGCCTCTGACCAGCAGCAAAGGCCGTGGTCCAGAGTGACCCAGCACACGGAACTCCCTCTGTGCCACTGCTGTCACTGGGAGCAAACCTTTTACAGGGGCCACGAGGCTCAGACCCCTGCTCGGTGCCACTCTCTCCAAAACAGGGGGGGTTCAGTGGATTTACTGCCCCTCCAACTCCAAAATTGGCTTCATCGTGCTGTGAGGACCTGGAGTCCCCCACCCCCCTAGAAAGCCACAGCTAAAACCCTTCCCTGCTGGAGAGGGAAATCCAGGTGGATCCTATTGTGCCTGGTACATCATTAAAACCACTGGAAATCGCACAATAAAGCCTGCAAGATTTCTAGCTTTAATTCCAGATCAAAGAGGCTTTGGGAAGGAGCATCCCAGGTTTGAATGCTTATCTCAGCCAGACCCCGTGAGCTTTTGAAGTTGCCCCATCAGTCACTAATCAAAGATCTCCTTTTAGATGGGGAAATCAAATCCCTTTCAGCAGGACCCGTGGTTATCAGTTTCTAAACATCGCTTGTCTTTTGAATGACCTTCTTTTTGTGAGCTGACCCTGTGAGGAAAACCCTGCGAGAACCGGCCCTGGAGTTTGCAGAGCATTGGCACACACATAGCTGGGCTTTCAGGATGTTCAAATCAGCAAAGAATGTGTGTGTGGAAGCAGTAAAACCCTTTAGAGGTAAATAAATACTCGCTGCAGTCCCTGGTTAACACATCGCAATTGCCTTCAACAGCAAGTACTAACAAAGACCCAGCATTCCCAGTCCAAAGAGGAATTCACGGAACTATTAGTCTCTGCTTTGCCTCAGTGTATACAAACAAGCTGAGAAAACAATACAGGATCAAGTTCTTAAACACAAAGCATTTTGGCTAAAGAACCCCTCTGGTAGCATGAATAAAGGGCCCTGTCTCAACACTGCTGCGAGCGATGTGTCTGTGGCATCCTGGAGCATAATGTAGGACTAACTTTCCACAAACTGGGCTGATGAGGAAACTGTGCCTGCCCAAGGAGCCCTCCTGGGCCACTCACGGCACCAGGAAAGGCTGTGGGACTCAGGGGTGCAGGAGCAGGGAGGGGGCAGTCTGGGAGCTGCCGCCTCCCTACAGCCAGCCCGGACCCTCTCCGGTGGGTAGAACCGAGTGACAAAGGCCAGACTGCACGAAGCAACTCCCCAAATCTTCCTTGTTACCCTTTGGCCATCCAAACTTTCAGGGAAGTTGGCTTCTGCTGTTCAAATCGCTCTAGGATTTCGCAGCACAGGCGTGCAGCAGAGCTGCTCTCTCCGGTGCCTGCTCCCAGGAATGTCCTCTGCACTTGGTGATGTGGTCCCAGCGTGCCCGTGTGATCCCCCCCTGGAACTGTGCTGCGCAGGGATCAGATGACGTGCTTCTCCTTTCAGCCAGTTCCTTGATGGGAATTTACACCTTGAGACCCGATGGGGACCGCGAGCGGAGCCGCAGCCCGTCGGGCATTCCGAGCCCGCTGCGCCGGCAGCGGCGCTGGCGCAGCAGATTTGCGTCCCCTGCTGCGAGGCTGGGCCTGCTCTCTGCCTCTGAGATTCATGACCTGCTATTTCAGTCCTGCTCTCTATTTTGGGAAGCTGTCTCATGGCTCCATGTCATTCCCTGTAACTGGATTCTCCACGTCCCCGGCTCGATGGCTCCGGCGCAGTTAAACCCCCCGGGCTCGCACAGGGGGGTGTCTGGGCCAAGGATCCTGCAAGGACTGGCTGGAGGCAGCACAGAGGGGCTGGGAAGCAGGCACAGGGACCCTCTGGTTGCCAGGAAGTGTCTGAGGAATAAAACCCCAAACCCACGGTGTGTTTGAACTCTCCTGGTGTTTAAGGGAGCCCTTGCAGGAGCTGCTGAGGGCACAGGATAATCCCTTCCCTTCCTTGTGTCCTTGTGACCCCATTCCTGCTGCTGGGGGACACCGGTGCCCCACACCTCTGTCACCCCAACGTGACATTTCTCTGCAGGACGGTGAACTCCCACCTCCTTTTCAGAAACACAAACGGAGCTGAAGGCAAAACAAAGCCGCAGTGGATGGCGAGGGCTGGGGATCACCAGCACCTCACCGGCGCGGCTTTTATTGGGTTATACCTGATTTCTTGCACATTTGCTTGGGCGACTTTGAATAATTAAAAATAAACTCCCTTATAAAACCCAAACAAACGGTATCAGTGTCCCAGGCAGCCCCAGCCCCAGGGCAAGGCTTCCTGGCTGGGGTGAAGCACTCGGGCGCTGCCGAACCCAACTCCCAAGACTCCTTTGAAAGCCCCGAGTCTGAGCGCAGGAGACGGGAAGGTGCTGAACACCGAACCACTGCTGCCAAAAACCGGAGGATTTTTTTAATAAGGGCTCAAACAAACCAATAAAAAAACCCCCATCAGCAGGGCAAATTTCATTCCAGCTGGGAGCTGGATTCCTGTTAAAAGAAAGTGCCAGCAGGCCCTTTAGCTCCAATGGCACTACCAGACACAGCTATAATTACGAGCTCTCGATTGCTGTGTGAGAGCTGTTATGAATTTCGGTGGGCAGAGGGGCACAGAGGAACAGTAAATCACCCAAACAAAAGGGACGGGCAGCGGGGAGCAGGCTCCGGCCTTAACCAAGCACCGTTGTAAAGAACTTAAATTATGAACATGTGCCATAGTTAAAGCAGGATCTGCAAACCGGGAGCTAATTGTCCCCCAGGAGCCCAAGCATCTCTGCGAGCGCGGGAGAAGCCAGGCAGTGCTCACTGGTCCTTTGTCCCGGGGAATCCCGGTGCCCCACTTCATCTGTGGGAGTGGGAAGACCATGGCCGTGGCTGCAGAGCAAGTGGGGAAAGCAATGCCCCAGCTCCACGTGCCCCGGGGTGCTTGGAGCCTCCTTGGGCAGGCACAGGGAGTGTGAGCCGGGATCTCCATCCCAGAGACCAGCACAAGGCCTGTCTCCTTCTGGGGAAGAGCAGATGTTTGTGAGAGCAAAGGACCCAGCAACCCAAAAAGGATCTTTCTCAAATTTCTGTGTAGAAAATTCCTCCCTGACCCAGGTTCATTCCTTGGGCACGCTGAGCTGATCTCCACAAGTGGCGCCTGCCTTTAGCTCTGCAGCTGGGGCAGGGAGAGCCTTGAGCACAGACAGGGGCACTGGCACAGGGCTGTGCCCCAGCCGGAGCCAGCACGGGCTCAGGGACTGCGGGGGGCAGCAGGACCCCCTCCCCAGGCTGTGGGATGGAGATCCAGACCTTTGCCCCGCTCCACATGGCCTCTGCTCCCTTCTGACAGCAAACTCAAAGCAGAACTGCCATTAGCCATCATTTAGTCACCGCTGTCACCACCCCTCCCAGCCCTGACTCGGAGTAATCTGTTGCTGATTTGTCGTGGATTTGTACCGGAAAGGATTTTCCCAGAACCCCTGGCTTTACACAGGTTCCTTTATTAGTTCTGGATGCAGCTCAGGTGGGAGGGTGAGCCGGGAGTGCCAGGACCACTGCTCAACCCCACAGCTTCAACTGAGGAGCCAAAATCCACCCCCCAGCTGGAACTGCTATGGGAAATGTGGGCTCCCAGCGTGAGTTCTTGCCAGGAGAGGCAGCTCTCCCAAGACAAACCAGTGTTTGCTGGTCGACTGGACACCAAACCCAGCTTTGAGCGGGAAACTTCTGGGCAAACTTAGCAAAGAATGAGTTCATTTGGTGACTTCAACCTCTGCCGTGTGCTGTTGGAGATGCCCTTTTGTCGTAGGAAGGCCCTTATCCCGCTCCTCTCCACTGAACTCCAGGGCAGCCACTGCTTCCCACCTTGCCCACATGGTGTTTCTGCTTCCCTCTAACCCATTCCTTTCTTCCCCTGGCACTCCAGAGCACCCGTGGGCAGCACCCACATTGCCAGGCAGGACTGTGAGCCGTTGCACCCATTCCAGCCCGTGCACGGAAGGGAAGGTGCAGGGAGCAGCACTGAGCACTCAGCCCTGGGCTCACACAGGGAAGGAGCCCCCGGCCCTCCCCTCCCTGCTTCCCCCTTCCTGCTCCCATCCCATTCCCCAGGGATTAGTCTCTATTTAGCCAACCTTTTCCTCGCCCATTGTCCCCAGCCAGGATCATCCTGCCCGCGGAGACGGAGCTGGAGCAAACACTGGCACTGCCCCACGACACCGGGAGAATTCCAGTGTTTGCCGAGGTGGTGCTTTCCCCCTCCCTTTGATGGATTTTCCTACTTGGAGAGATTTGTCTGCAGAGCACAACTTCTGTGCACCTTGAGAAAGTCAGAGCTCTGCCCGAGACAGCTGCAGGATTAATGTCCCGGAGTGGGGAGCGAGGAGGGAGAGCGTGTGAGCGAGGAAGAAAGTCTGCTCCAAACCACATCAGTAAAATGAGAAAGCCAAAGATTGCGCCATAAATAAGGACCAGTTGACACTTCTTAAATTCATAGCTTTAGCACACAGCAAAGTGTCTCCTTTTTATCAGGAATTTGTTGACAAGGGTTGCAAAAAGATCTACAAATAATACTGAGTGGGGCTATGAAAATGTATTTGTGGAACATTTCAGTATCAGGGATCACCATTATATCGGAAGAATTCATCTTCCTGGAACATTTTATTAGTATCTAGATTTTATAGCTGCTCCCTTTTAATTTTTTTAAAATTTATTATTTTTTTCATTCCCCCAGCAAATACAGCATTGGCTGAGAAGAGGGGGGACCAGCATCCCACACCTCTCCATGCTGCCTCCATGATTGATTCCCTGCATTTCCAGCACAGCAGCGGCCATTAGGGGTTCAGCTTTCCAAGTCCTCTTCTTGGGGCTGCTTTTCCCCATGGATTTGCTGGGTGACCTTGGGCCTCGGTGTCCCCTCAGTCCTGCTTAGAGCATCGGAGCCAGGCTGGGGACCGGGGATCACTCCCCAAACCCCCTCCCAGGGGACAGGCACAGCCACCCCAAGGCTGCACTCTCCCAGATGGGAATGTCCCACTCCCAGAGGCTGGAAAGGCACCTGCACCCCAAGCCCTGGCTGCACCCCCTTTGCCTGGTCCCAAGGACCGGCTCGGCTCCCTCGGTTCCCTTTGTGCCCCCGTGCCCATCCCGCCCTCTCCCGCCTCGTTCCCGCTGCTCCCGGCCGTGCCGCAGCTCCCGCCTGCCCGGCAGACGGGCTCATAAATCCCCGGCAGTGGCATTACAGACAGTCATAAATAAGGGCTCGCTCGGCGGTGCCGGCACTTTCCATTAGGGCTGTCTGGATCGGGCTGTTGATACCCCCAGTCTGCGCGGGCCCGGCTGTAAAATTTATCAGTGCGCTTTCCTCACCCCATAAATCATCCCAACTGGAAGCCACATGGCAGATAAGGCCTTAAAAACACACGAGGGTGAGCAGGCGGCTCCTCTCGGGGAAAAGGGCACCTCTGCTGTTGGGTGACACCTCTGAGCGTGCAGATCCCACAGCCGCCCTCCCCTCGGCGGGGTCTGTGCCGGCCTGGGAGCAGGAGGAAAAGGAATTATGTGGTTTTGCAAACCAACACCGGCAGCTCAGAAGCAGGAATTATCCCCCTAAGGAATAAAAGCCGGACTGCACCTCCCCGGGGATTTCACTCCTGAACCAAACCTCTGATAGGAACAGCCACGTTGATGGGGAAACTGAGGCAGAACCACATGGGGCACCTGGGGCCCAGACACAGCTCAGGAGCACCAGCTTTGCTCGCTACGGGACCAGTTTGCACCAGTTTGCCACCCAGACAGAGGCAGGCGCTCTGGGCACCATCCATCTCCAGCTCCCGCTCTGCTTTCCAAGGGCTCTTCACCTCATTTCCACTGCGACCATGAAAAATGTCACCTTTCACTCCTGCTGGGGGCTGTGACTGGCAGCCAAGAGCGCCAAGAACGGGTTAACCACGAGCCAGTAACGCCGTGTGGCTGTGGAGCAAAGAGCAGTTCCAGGAATCCTGCACTACCTACATACAGGCCTGTCTGGGAGAATCTGCCACAGTGAACTCTTGGGAACACATTAAATTAAGTGTCCTAAATTCGCCTAACTATGCATTTAATTTGGCAGTAATAGGACACTCTCTGTGTAATAGCAGAGTTGCTGTGCAGTGGAAGAGGAGCTGCATATTAATATTTTGATTATTAAGGACATGTGTATTGGAGGCTTGATAACTATGTAATATATTATTGCTTAATTGCTCAGACTCTTAAGTATGTTTTCATAATTAGCTGCTATTTAGTTAACGTAAATATTCAGCTTATTAAATATAGAAATGCATTTCTGCTGGAGCAGTTATTTGCATGGGAAGAAACCACACGGGCTGGCGCCTGCCCTGGGAGGGGTGGGAGGGCAGGGACCCTCCCTGGGGGACTCTCTGGTGGCCCTGAGGCCACCGAAACTGTGAGCACAAAAAGGCTTTTCTGCCACAGAACTCATCCCAAACTTCCCACTCATTGTTGGAGGTGATGGGAGCCCAAGTCCAAGCCATGGCTTTGTCTGGTTCCTCTCAGGCAGAGCTAATCCCCTCACCTGGGCCAGGCAGCTGATGTGCTTCCTCCTCCCTTCATTTGGTCATAAATCTGCCGAGCCGGGAGGCTCCTGAATGAGGCTTTTGCTCTTCCTTCTGCTTGGAGCACCCATAAAAACCATATGGAAATGGGAGGGAGGAATGCACATTTCACACCGTGCCTGAGCCGGGCCCGCAGCTTGGGAGTGTTGGGTTTATCCATGAGAGGCACCTGATTCCCCCCAGCACCTCCTGACCCCCCTCCACCACCT
>VZTF01006317.1:382075-450378 GCA_013397755.1 Cnemophilus loriae | reverse complement strand
TGAACTCGTGGTAGCGATTGCATCATCTCCCCTTGCTTCCTTCCCCACCCCGCCCCTGGAACAGCACAGATTAAGATAAAGTGATAGTGCTGTGTCAAAGAGTGCTTTACTGCCACACTTGGGATAGAAGAGGAGAGGTTAATTTATCATCACTGGGGAGAACTGACAGAAGAGAGATATACTACCGAAGGGGGATTTAGCACAGGGCCAAGAAACTTCACACTATTTTTACCATCTGTCACATGCTCTAATAAAGCAGGACAAAATATGAAGAAAGGAAAAATGAACTATCAAACACTGATGTAATGCAGCCCATAAATCTAATTTAATTACTTTGCATGGAGACAGGTCCTCGAGTCCGTGTGAATATACTGGATTTTCTTGGCAACTTAACAACTAAGTGTTTTAATAACATCACACTATAATTTATTCTGCTCGAAACACAAAACCTCTTTTGTGCAAGTTTCTTTTCGTGTGTGTGTGTGTGTGTGTGTGTGTGTGTGTGTGTGTGTGTGAGAACTGTTAATTTTTCCTGCTAATGTCAAAACTGGCATAAATTCACATGTGAACTTGAAGCCTGACTGTGAAAAGAGGCGGAGGGGAGCGAACGCCTTTTCTTGTCGGCTGCGTCCGCGTGTCCCGGCTGTGCTGGGGGCTGCCCGTGACTCAGGTGAGCCGAGCCGGGCAAGCGGGTTTTAGTGGGGTTTTAATGCCACCACGAGAGCGGGGGAGGAACGAGTGGGTGTCGGCCAAAGCCAAAAACAGAGGAGCGAAAAGACAACAAAAGGCTGGCTGGTGGTGCCCGAGGAGGAAGAGGAGGATGAAGGGCATGGGGACCCACGGGATGGGGACAAATCAACACGAGGAGAATTATTATTCAATATGTGCTCCCGTGGATCCGGATGCAGTTACAGGAATTATTGCTAATAATGAAAGCTATATATCAAAGGTTATAAAATTCCTGGGTGCCGGGACACAATTTTTCTAGGCTTTGTTCTGAACCATTAAAGATGACATATTGAGTTTGTGTGCCTCTGTGTTTAGTAAGAGACGTTTAAATCTGATTTTAACCTAAACTGGCAATTTTGACCTTTTTCTCTGGTCTTTAAAGCAGGAGCTCTGATGGCACCGAGGGGGAACGGGGGGTGGCCCCCACCCAGGCTCCGTGACCTCTCGAGGGAGGGAAGGAGGGAGCAGGTAATTAATTTGTTAGATCATCAGTGATTCATGTAAAATAAAACCATCAGTCTCTGTACAGTTCTCCCTGGGAGGAGGAAAAAAAAAGGGAAGGAGGGAGGAAAAGAGAGGTCTGGTGTGGAAGAGGCCGGGGAAGGCACAGAGGGAGTGGAGGGACGGGGCTGGGGGTGCAGAGCCCCGGTGCAGACCCTGGCGGGCTCCTTTGGGGTCCCTGGCTGAGGGGCACCCCCAGCCCAGCCCTGCCTGGTCCTGCCCCCGGCACCGCAGCATCCCCAGGGATGCAGGATTGTCCCCACGGACGGGTCCAGCCCCTTGCAGAGGAGGAGACCCTGCAGTAATTCCTGTGCAGGGCCCTCACTGCGAAGTTTATTTAATGTCACATCTCTGGGGGCTGCCCAGAGCCAGGCCCAGAGCCCACCTGGAACCCATGTGCTGCCCCTCGGGTACCTTCCTCCTGCCAAACCATCCTCAGGGAGGGGAAACAGGAGAACTGACCAATTAGGGACATTTTTAGGTGCAACTTGAATTTCTTCTCCCACTGCAAAAGGGGGGTTGAGGCAGGGGGAAGCAAACACAGGAGGATGGTCCCAGCAGAGGACCTCTCCTCCTGGGATCTGTCCACGTTTTGCAGAACTGGAACTTTGTGTTGACTCTGGGAAAGACTCCCCTGGAGCTTCACCTGAAACTTGTCTGAACTCAGAGCACTTTTTGCCATTTTTCAACCCCGGAAATTTTAACTCATGCAAAGATGTTTTCTCCTCTGGAACTCCTACTCCAGCACATCCACCTGGCACTGTTGCAGCACCTCAAGGGAGGGAAATGGGGATTTATAACCAGACAAGAGCAGCAGAAGAGGCTGCTTTGGGGTGGGGAAAGGAACCACTTGCACAGCGTTTCCTCAAAGATCACGGCAGGACAGGACCCAGGGCCCTTTGGGGGTCTCTAGAAGGGAACGCACTGCAAATCCCACGAACTCGCTGCAGGCTGCTCCAGTGCATGCAAGGCAGCAGGAAGGACAGCAAACGTGCAGCCAAAGGCACTCTGCAATCTCCTCTCCCCGTATATTCCTTCTGCAGAAGAAGATTTGGTGTAATACACTTGGCATCATAAGGCTGCAGAAATCTGCACACCTTCAGATATATTGTTCAAGGGATTGGAATTTATTCCCCTCTATTTCCAATGTCCCTCTCCCCCCTTTCTCTCCCCTGTGCTGGAGATAATGAAAACCCTGGTATTTAAATTCAGTTGCAGCTCCTCGCCGCACAGATTGATTGCTCAGAAAAAAACATATATATATATCTCTAAAAAACCCCTCGGAGCATGTGTGCATAAAGTAGATGGTAGATTAGGTGACTGGGGGAGGAAACGTGCCCCTGCTCCGGGAGAGCACCGTTTGCAGGAAGATTAACTGATGGGAGCAGCGAGCTGCTGATGAAGGCAGTTTGTGTAAGAGCAGCCCCTGACTCCGGAGCCTCATCCGTCACCGCTGTCAGCGCCTGCTCCGGGCAGGGGACGCCACGGGGCAGGTGCTGCTGGGGAGGCTCTGCCCGGGGCTCTCCTGCATCCCGGGATGAGCCCTGCTCGGAGCTGACGCCCAGGAGTGGCGGCACAGGCGGCTGCTGTGCTTTGAGCCCAGCAAAGGAAGGATTATTGGACTAAAAAAGGACACAAATCTTGGTTTCCTGTCACTCTTTGCAGCGACCCGGTCCCAAACCCGCCTGAGGTCAAGGAGCGTTTGGACAGCGCTCTCGGACACAGGGAGGGATTGCTGGGGTGTCTGTGCAGGGCCAGGAGTTGGTCTCGATGA
Source organism: Cnemophilus loriae (assembly GCA_013397755.1). Taxonomy (NCBI): domain Eukaryota; kingdom Metazoa; phylum Chordata; class Aves; order Passeriformes; family Corvidae; genus Cnemophilus; species Cnemophilus loriae. The sequence continues at coordinate 447,374 of VZTF01006317.1, read as the reverse complement.
TCCTTGGGGGTCCCTCAGCCCAGGAGAGTCCGCGGTTCGCTGGGGTTCAGCGTGGATTTCCCACCGCCACTGGTAGGAGCATGGGAAGATTTACAAATGGAGCCCTTGGCTGTGGCTCTGACAAAACCTCCTCCTTCCCCTGCCCTTGTCATTGTGGGAAGGGGATGCTGCCACCCAAATCTGCTGCTCTCGGCCACCAACCCAGGGGAAAAGAGCCGGTTTGGGTCAAGGAGGTGCAGAAGGAGCTGGAGGGGACAGGACGTCCTGGCTGTCCCCCAGCCCTGTGGCCAGAGGGTGCTTTGGGGTGTGCCTGTCCTCTGGTCACTCCCACGAACCTTCCCTGAGACCTGCAGTCTCCGGGAGCCGGGAGTGTGTTGAAGCCAGAGGAACGTGAATTTATGGGCTTGCTAGGAGCAGAGCTGGAAAATGCCTCTGAGCAGGGCTGGAAATGCCTCTGAGCTCACGCCTGAGCTGAGGCTGCCTCGTTGCTGTTGTGACAGCACTGGCATCGCCAGCTGCGCAGCCTTTGAACCCCGAGAAGCTGCCAGGAAAGAGGAAGAGGAGGAGTTTCCACCGAGAGCTGCTGCAGGCAGCGTGGTAGAGCGGGGAGAGCCCGAGGCAGCGGCCCAGGCAGAGCTGCCACCGCTGGCAGGGACCCAAGGCAGCCACGGCCAAGGCACTGCACGAGGGAGCAGGGCCCGAGGCACGAGCGGCTGGAGCGCCAGGACCTGGGGACAGACGGAGCCGGGAGCTGCTGGGAAAGCCACGGGCAGCAGGAAACCGGGGGCTCCTTGGGGAAAACATTCCCCGTCCAGCAGCCCCAGCCCACCCTGGGGTGCCTGCACAGTGCTCAGGGACAGGGTTCTGCATGTGGCTCCCGTGTCCATGGTGTGTCACCGTGGCAGGGCCGTGCCCATGCTCTGTCACCACGACAGGGCCATGTCCCTGCTCTGTCACCGTGGCGGGGCCGTGTCCACGGTCCCCACCATGGCAGGGCTGTGTCCATGGTCCCCACCATGGCAGGGCCGTGTCCACGGTCCCCACCATGGCAGAGCTGTGTCCCTGCTCTGTCACTGTGGCAGGGCTGTGTTCCTGCTCTGTCACCGTGGCAGGGCTGTGTCCATGCTCTGTCACCGTGGCGGGGCCGTGTCCATGGTCCCCACCATGGCAGGGCTGTGTCCCTCCCCTGTCACCGTGGCAGGGCCGTGTCCCACTGCCTCAGAGCGATTCCCAAGGCACTGGCATCGAGCTGGGAGCAGCCTCCTGCCAGGGCAGCTCCTGCACGTGGCTGTGCCCCGTGTCCTGACACAGGGACTCTCTCCAGCCCCAGGCTCTGCTCTGGGGTGGAACAGCAGCACAGACCCACTGCGATGTGGGGAGCGTTTCCAGTTTCCCTCGCGTTTCTCCACGCCTGAGCCTTCTCCTCAAGCAGACGAGACATTTTGCTGCACGCACACACACACACACACACACACACACAAGTTTGTACATGAGTTTCCTGAGTTCATGGATAAAGTCCAGAGCTGCCAAGCTCCCAGTGCTTTGCCATGTCACACTAATAGCTTCCAGATCCCATCACATATTAAATTCATGCGGTTTCAGCGGAGCCATCTATTTAATGCAATTCGCTAAATGCCTGCGTAGCTCCGCTGACAGTGACATATTAGGTTTGCAGTCTTTTGCAATCTGATATCTCTGAATTTGCCACTGTACTAAAGATTTGATTAATGTGGTTCCATTTCAGTGCAGTAATTGGCTGCGACTGTTGTAGAAAATAATCAGGCTTTCATTCCTTACAACTGCATGGACATGCTAATGAGAGAGTGGGTTAATTAAGCCCCAGGCAGAAAGCGACAGTTACTGATGACTGTTATGACAAACCACCGACTCGGCATTTGGGAGCAGGACAGCAAATTTGCACTTTATGAAATTACAGGAAAACTGGGACATAAGGAATAAATAGTTACATCTGTTTGGTGAAAGGAAAAGAGCGAGAGAAGAGAGCGAGTGAGAGATTGTGTCGCTCCCTCAAATCAGGGCACAAACACACAGGAGGAAAGTTGGGAGCCCAGAAGCCCAGGGAAGGGAATAAACTTTCATTTTCTTTGCAAGCACTTCACAGCTTTCCAGCGGGTTTAATCCGCTGGCAGGGTGTGAAACATGGACACCCAGCGCAGGGATTTGCATCCCTGAGACGCAGCCGAGAGACGCAGCCACGGCTCCTCTGGCAGGGGGGGCTGCGGCGTGGCCGGGAATGAATCCCAATCCCCAGGGAGCAGCCAGCGCTCCTGTGGGCAGCGCTGCGGGGACACCCGAGGGTCTGAGCCCCCTTCCCTCCACCCCTGGGGAGCCATTCCCCCCAGCTCCCGCTGGGGGTGAGAAGCCCCTGGGCTGGGGGGCAGCAGGGACGGGTTTTTGGCTTCCTTAGAAAGGCTGGGAGCAGGGGAGGGATGAAGCCAGAGCTGTGCCATGACATCAGCGCTGATGTCACGCTTTGGAAGAACATCAATGCCTTCGGAGAGCCCAGCAAATCAAAGCCAGCCCCAACTGCTCCTCACAGAGCCCAGCAAGAAGGGCCCAAACAGCCCGGCCTTCCTCGGAGGGCTCCTCCAGCTCCAGCTCTGCAGCACTAATAAGTAATTTATAAGGATTAACGGGCAATTTTTTAAAGTTTCCCTTTCATGCCAGGGATATTTTGCAACATAAGCACTGCCACCATATAACCAGTGATTTAACTGAGGGGTTTTATAGGCTGAAATGGCTTTGAAATTTGTTTGGAATTACCTTGAGTACATTTTAAACACTTAAATTGTCATCTTTGCATTTTGGACTATTCATGTTGCAATATAGGAAATTTTTTTTTTACTCCATTAGACTGCACAGTAACTCCTGCATTGTTTTATCAGCCCCTCCTGAAAACAAGCTGACAGCACATCCGAAACACGCTTTATGCCACGAGACAGATCAAAGGTGCCAGGGGGGATGGAGGGAGCTCCGGGCTGTCCCTGGGAGCTGCTCCTCACCTGAGCTCGGCCCAGGAAGGGCTGTTTGGCACAGTGGGTACCACCAGCAGACCCTCCCGGGAGCTGGTGCCCGTGGCTGGGACACAGGACCTGCAAATCCATCCTGCAGAGCTGAATGTGGGGACTGAGCTGTGTTCCCAAAGGAGAAACGGGGGGGAGTGTCCCCATCCCAGTGCTGAGCGATGGCTGAGCGTCCCCACCCGTTCCCAGCCCACGGGTGTCCTCGGGATGTTCAAACCGGGCTTTGACAAACCCTCCCCAGCTGGAGTTTGGGCACCCCCAGGGCCAGGAAGGCAAAATACGGTCAGGGGTTACGAATCCCATGAAGGTTTCAGGGTTATTTTGTGTTCTCTGCTGCCTTCCAAGAGCTGCTGGTTTTTACTGGGAGCTCTGGCTGCCACCTTCCCACGGCCACACCTCCCCTCAGCCTTCCTCCCTCTGCCCCCCGTGCTCTGTCCTGCCGGGGCCCCGGGGTCCCCGCCGGCTGCTGGGGGTCCCGCACGCCTTTCTACCTGCCAGGACCTGGCCAAGGAGCCCCTGGAGAAGCAGCCATAAAGATGTTTTATGTAGGAATGGGTTGGTTTCTGTGCAATAAAACCCGGAGCCATTGCAGAGCAGCTCCTGTGTAATTACAGAGACAGAGGAGATCACTTCCATATGTCGGAGTGGGTGTGAGGGGCCCCGAGCCCGCATCTGCTCCCTTTGTTCTGGGGGGGAGAAGGGAGAGAAAGGAAGAGAAAACAGAGGCAGAAAAGGGAACGTGGGGTCTGCTGGAGAGAATGACCCCTCGCTAAACCCTGCCCAGGGCCTGGCTCAGAGGATCAAGGCACGGCAACATCTGGCCCGGCCGAAAGCGCTTGATCAATAAATTGTGCTACCAGACACAAAATCAGAGAGATCTGAGAGCCATTCATTAACGAGCTCGTTAAGTGATTGATATGCTTAATTTTCCTGTCAAATGCGGACTTCCCTTGTAAACATGTCAATTGAGAGAAGTTCAAGCTGGTCACTGGGATTTATGGCTGGAATAACACGGAGGTGGAGAGCAGCGACGCGTCCCCTGTGGGCCCTGTTGTTTCCTCTTGCACGCAGGGCCAGCCAGCCCAGGTGCTGCCACGTCCTTCTCCTGCCTCCTCCTCCTCCTGCTGCTCCGCTCCTGCCCACAGCTGAGATAACAAAAACAGAGCGTCCCGCTGGAAACACACCAGAACTTGGCCCCAGCAACAATTACCGATGGATTCGGTCACCTTGATGAAGGCGAAGCCTTGAGCTCCAGGAGCCTCTGACGGGCTGGGCTGGAGACCCAGATCCCACCCTTTTCCTTCAATAGCTGCAGGTTTAACCTGCTGCAGTAACCACGACGGATGGCTCCAGCCAGGATAATGAATTTAACACCAGACCTATGGCTGACATTTTTAGCCATTACAGCAAAGGCTGACCTTTTTTCCCGTGTTCTGCCCTTTTTTCCTGCTCCCACTCGGGCTGCATCCCTGGAGCTGGGAGTTCCATCAGCACAGCCGAGCCCCGTGCAGGGTCCCAGCTCCATCCAGAGCCCAGTGCAGGGTCCCAGCTCCATCCAGAGACCCGCACACAATCCCAGTTCTGTCCGGAGCCCAGCACAGGGCCCGGCTCCATCCAGCTCCCACCCCCACAGCCATGTATAAACACAGGCAACACTGAAACATTTTGCTCAAAATATTTGGTTTTAGGCCAAACACGGAAGTGTTTTGTTCTGGAAGCACGGTGCAGAAGGGTCTGGGGGGTATTTGCTGAGACACAAAGCAGGAGGGACAATGGTGATACCCAGGGGATGCTGCCCTGCTTGGTTTGGTCTGGGGGCACTTTTGAGGTGCAGCCTGTTCCCCCCAGCAATGCGAGCACCACTGCCCTGCCTTTCCCAGGGATCCCCTCCTGGGCCAGGCACTGCTATAAATAAGCTGTTTTGTGACTAATTCATTTTTATTTCTGTTAACTTTTATCACGAAATAGCAGTCATCGAATCGACACCTCGGCTCCCTTGAGCATATTCCCTCTGGTGTCATTTTTTGATAAATGCCAAGAACAGCCGAGCAGCAGGAGACCATTATCCTGTGACATGCTCCACTCTGCTCACATTATCTCTAAAATAACACGGATGCTCGCACAAATCCCCGCAGCAGTTGTGACAGGGACCAGAGACAGACCCAGCCTGGCTGGACCGGCGGAGCTCAGCCGCCTCCTGCTCCTCCCAGCCAGGGTCCGTCTCTGCTGCCTGGCACCAGCGAGAGTTCTGGCTGATGGGGGAGAGAGAAAATCCTAAATCCGTCCCAGAGACGGGGGAAAAGTTTCAGGTTTTGTATTTATAATTTATTTCGGGGAGATTCCTGCCTCCCGAGGGGCTGGAAGAGCCTGAAGCATCGCAGGAGAAGATCAGCATCTCACTGCCAAAACCACTTACAGTTCTCACAGATTTTGGAGTAATCCCTCCTTCCCTTTTCCGTATTTTTTCCCCAATGACACCTCAAAGACCCCACAAACGTGGGAACAAAGAGCAGAAGGAGGGAGGCGAACACCAAAACCAACCCTAACACTGCTCAGGCTCCAACTAATTCCTCAAATCAAGATTTTCTTTGTGTTTCTCAACAAGAGAGAGGAAAGCTTGAAATTTAATTTGCTATGGAAATGTAATTTTTCTGGGGGAATTATGGGGGGATGCTGTTTTGCACAGCAAACTCCAAAAGCCTGTTAGAGGCAGCTGGAGCGGAGGGCGAGGAGCTGGCAGTGAGTGGATCGTGGCAATGCAGCCTCGTCCCACCCTCCCAGGGACTGGGGGCTGTGCCGAGGGGAGGGGGCTGGGCCGGGGGCTTCCCTGCACATCTGGCAGCCGGGAGGCAGTGGTGGAAACCCAGGCAGAGATCCCCTCCCACGTTTTCCCGGCCAACGCCCGGGCCTGGCAGCGGGCTGGAGCCTGGCAGCCACGAGTCCGCTCCCGTTCCCGGGGATTTGCCATCGCTTCGTGTCAGCCTGGTGCTGTATCAGTGTTTATTTTTGCTAATATGACACAATTAAAGGGTAATCGTATCTGTGCCTTTCATCGGGTGTCAGGCTGGGAACGCTGTTAGAGGGACGGGACTAACGTGACACGATAGGACATCGTTAACGCCGTGAGACGCTCACGTCAAATTAATGTAAGAGGAGAGGGGAGGGAGAGCTCTGGTGTCTCTCACCCTTCTTGCGTGGCTCCTGGCGGTGCCCGGGAGCCCGGGGCTCATCCTTGGACACCTCCCTGCTCCCAGCTTGAGCCGGTGCCTCTGCAGTGCTCTGGGGATGGCCGTGCCCAGGGCTGGGACACTCCCGGGTGACAGAAGAGGGACAAAACCTCATCAGGCACAGTTCCCACAGCCCTCTGTGACGGCTCCAGTGTCTCTGGCTGCTTCCCCTCACGTCACCCAGCCTCAGCTCTCAGCAGCTCTGATGCTCTGTGCCCTCAGCAACCCTTCCCACCTAAAACTTTGAGACATGGTGGCAAAACTTGGAGGAAATAATTAACAATTATTTCACAGGAGAAGGTTCCAGCTGGAGCAGTATCTGGTGGGGGAACATATATCTAACAAAGGCTTGTTATTTAAGCAATAACCCTTGAGAAATTGGTCGTTACCAGCATTAAACGACTCAGCCCATTGCCAAGGATGGTTAACGCTCTAATAAACTGGTCATTAACTGCAGTAACAATGAATTTCGAGGGGATTATTGCTATTATAAACCTTAATCAATGGTTTATAACAGCAATAATGTGGTCCTTTCTTTTAATGGTAAGTAGTGCGGCATGAGCAGCCTGCTTGGGAATATTTCCAGTGTGGCTGATAGGACAAAAGCGGGCGTTAAAGTCCTGCAGCTCCAAACACTGCTGGGGAGGACGCACGGGCCAGCGAGGCCGGCAGAGAGGGGTGGGGGTGGCTGTGGCCTGTGCCACGGTGGCTGTGCCATGGGCCCGTGCAGCAGCGGGTGCCCACGCTGCCCACCCCGCTGGCAAACACACTCTGCGCGATTTCGGGGCGCTGGGATGCACCAGCCAGGGATCCACCACAGCCCTCATGGACAAGGACTCCCTTGCACACAGAGGCCGTCGTGGCCTGAGGGATGAGATCCATCCCTACCTCTGCACAAAGAACCACAGACCTCGTTATGGGTCATAAATTACCTCATCTCCTGCATCCCGACCCCTGCGCGGTGCTTGACCTGCGACCTCCTGCTGCATCCCCACGGCTGGAAATGTCACGGGGCCCCTTCCCCCTCCTTTCCAAGCTGCTTATTGGGAGACTCCCACTGCCACCTTTTGTTTGCCCCGGGACACGGATACGCTGCCTATTTACAGTGTGGGGAAGCTGGGGAACAGGACAGGCTCACGTCCAACCTGAGATGGGCGAAGAACAGGTTCCTAATTAAAGGTTAACCAAGGGGATGAGGAAGAAGCCAGCGGTTCTGGCGAGGGGAGCAGAGAGCCCCAGAGCTGGTGGATTTCCTGGGGGAGGTTGACGGGGAAGGAGGAGCCCTTTGCTCCTGCTCTGGGATGGGTCAGTGTGGGCACACAGGAGCAGGGGACACGGTGCTTTGGGACACCCTCTGCAGAGGGGTGGGAGTGAACCTCTGGCACACTCTCATCTTGTTTCATGCCCTGTATCCCTTAAAAAATAATACATGGCAATATAGTAAGGTCATAACCTGATTCCAGTGTCTTCCAGAGGGTTTAGAAGCATCCCCTTGTCTTGGTGTGCAGAGCAAGACCGACGGTCCGTGAGCGTCCGGCCTGCGCTCCTTCCCCAGGGAGACCCTGAGAAATCCCTCCCTGGGCTGGAGCTGGGCTCGTCGCTCCCATCCAGGGAATTATCTGGGCTGCTGTGTGGAACCGTCGAGGCTCAGGCACCTTCGCTCTGGCTCCAAAGCTCCGGCAGATCCCGGGAGCTCCCAGGGGAGAGCAGGGCCTTGTCCAGCAGCTCGGGCTGCAGAGCCCCTGGCCAGCCAGCCAGTTATAATTACAGCCTGACTTTAACGGAGATTTTCTCTCTTCGGTGCTTGTGATTTTTATGGCTCCTCGGAGCTGGTTCTCAAGCCCTGCTCTTATCTCTGCGCTCGCTCGGCCGAGCTGGCTGTGGCTGCAGGAGCACGGCATCATCCCGCATTAACCAGGCACTCTGGGGGCTTTGCCTGGCTTTGGCCACTCTTCTGACATCCTTTCCGGCAGGGCCCCGCTCATCCCTCCTTTGCTTTGCTTGTCAGTGTCCCTCAGAGTGGAGGGGAGGTTTGTGACTCTTCTCTCTGCACTTTTTTTCCCAGAAGAAGACTGCAATGGAATAAATTGGAAAGTTTACTTCATGTAGCATGGAAATAAAAAAGCTCATTCAGAAAGTTAATGATTTATTTTATAGTTTCATTATCAGGGTCACATTACTCAATAGCATTTCAAACATGTCATTTGTACAAACTATGGTAATTAAAATTTATAACGTACTTCATCAGCGGCATATGAATCTTTTAGCCAGCACTCTGCTGTCATATAAACAGTGTAATTTCAGCTGCAATTCACCCTTTATTGGCTCTCATTTGTGATTTAACAGCCATCAATGACTGTGCTATAAAGAATAAATTAACCATCCGTAAACCTTATGATGACAGGGACAGTCAAACAGCCTCAAACTGCTCCACCAGGCCCTGCTTGGCCCACAGGGACCAGACCCAGAGGTGCTGCTGCGAAGGCACAACTGCTCCTGTCACCAGCAGGGTGCTCGGCGCCACACACACGTCACCACGAGCTCCCCAAGTGCCCTGAAATGGAGGATTTTTGGCCACTGCCTGCAGGGCCCAGCCAGAGGATCCCTTCCCTCCTGGAGGGAGGAGTTTCAGCCACCAACAGCTCTGAAGTCCCTCCGCGTGCCCCTCGCCCACCAGAGATCTGCTCACAAGATCCCTTCAGCCGCATCCTCGCTGGGACCCCGCACTCCCCGCGCCTTCCCTGGCCCAGCAGCAGCTCCCAGGGTCACCAGATCCTCGTCCAGCACCTGGGAGGTCAGGGAGGAGACCTCTGTCCCCAAACCTGTCACCCGTGTCCCCACGGCCAGCCCAGCACAGGCGAGGAAGGGCAAGGGGCCGATGGCCAAACCCAACTGCAGCACTTCCAGCCTGGGAAGCTGCACGGATCTGAGAGCAGATTCCTTAATGGGGGCTCCTGGCGGCCGACAATTATCCAACAGCTTATTTGTGCCCATGGTTGGCAGAGGGAGCAATAGGATTTAATGGGATCCCTCCCGTGCTCCGAGCTGACACTGTGCAAAGCTAATAAATGATATGGATTGGATTTGTTACTGAGACATCTCCAAGGAGCTTGGGTCATACAGGCCAATAAAATTGGCCTCATAAATTTACCCTGACACACAGGATTACTCCAGCATTGCTGAGGTCACCTTCTCACACTGATTTATTGCCAGCCCATGGGTTAATAATACTGTTTACGGGGTTGTTGTTTTCCCCTACACGTAGCAGATATTAATCAGCGCCTTCCTGCCTTCGCGGCGCTCCGGGGGCGGGCGCAGCGTGGGCTGGGGACGGGCTGGGGAGGGCCTGCCTGATTTATTTCTGAGCCAGGACTTTTTGTGCCTAAAAAAATCTTCTGGAAGGCCTCTGCAGGGAGGAGGGAAATTCTCCCCTGTGAGGGCGGTGAGGCCCTGGCTGCCCAGAGGAGCTGTGGCTGCCCCATCCCTGGCAGTGCCCAAGGCCAGCCTGGATGCGGCTTGGAGCTGGTGGAAGGTGTGAAACCTTTTAAGCTGGAGCTGAAAGCCCTGGGGCAAGAACTGCAGCAGGAAGGTAGGGCAGGGCTGTGTCTGTCTGTCCTGCCCCTCTGCCCCTGCTCGGGGGTGTTTTTGGAAGTGCTCCTGTCCCCGAGCAGCACCGTGTGTTTCCCATCCCGCAGCCAAGCCCAGCCTCGCTCCTGCTGCTCCGTGTTATTTCCATCCCGCCCTAATCGGAGGGGACAGGTGAGATGTGCTTCAAAACACTGTAATCATATTTTAAATGGAAATGAAATGTGTGAATTAAATGTAAATTACAGCAGAATGGAAGGACAATCACTATTAGTTAAGGTCTGACACCTATTTTTGCAGACCTTTCCTAAATGCCACAACTTGTTTCTCCTCACTTGTGACGAGGACTTGTAATTCCATGGCAGCTGCTCCTGCAGCCGGGCGGGCGCTGGGTGCCGAGGGGAGCCTGTGGATTTTAAATAGCTCTGGACTGCTTGGTGGCTCTGGGAAATTACAAAGCAGCACTGATATTTTTATTCTGGATCCACGAAAATAAACCTTGGTGTTTTCCCCCTGAAAAGGTGAGGCGGTAATACGAAGGGACATTTTTATAGAGTCAATTTATTTAAGGGTTCCCCCATTTGCTTTTATATTGGAAAAATATGTGTCCTGCCAATGAGCCGAAATTTCTTCTTTATCTTTAATCCCTACCCCACCTCCTCGAGCCACTGGCTATTCCTGCAGCCTCCCAACAAATCTCACTGCGTTTTTCGCACTGGAAGCATCCACAGGCCCTCCCAGTCCTGCCACTGGTGTGACAAATGTGGCACCTGGCAGAGCCAGCCCCATCCCCTGCCCTGGGGGTGCTGTGGCAGCCGCAGCAGCATCCAAGTCTGGGCGGGGAGATCAGAAGTGACCTCGGATCTGTGGCACAGGCGAGGGACAACCTCCCAGCCCAGGAGAAGTTCCCTGCAGCGCTGAGGCACCTCACCTGCGGTGAAGAGTGAGCTGTGGGCGACAGCAGCGCTGGGAGAAGCTGAAGAACCGCTGGGATTCCGAGAGTTCCTCCCACGCCCCGTGTTCTGCTCATCTCCTGTGAAGACAAAACATTTGCTGTTCTCATTATCACTGGGAACTTTTCAGCTGGGAAAAAGGAGAATCCTTGTCCTGAGGAAGCCGAGAGTCAAGTGTTGATTTAGTCTGTCATTAATACCTGGGGCTGCTTGGCAAATCTCTTACTTCCAAAGTGCTGGACAGTAAATAGTCAAGTGCAAAGGGATAGTTCTGAGACCGGAACACATTGTCCTGCTGCTCTGATGTTCCAGGTTTCAAAGCAGAAGGATATTCGAGCTTAATTTCATGTAGTATTGCACTGGGAGAAATGTATCATCACATGTTGGGATAATCACAACATTTCATTCTGGCTTCAGCAGTTCTGACAGATATATATATATATATATATAACATTGAAACAAAATGCTTTTTGAAATGGAAAAAAAACCTTATGCCATTTAATTCCTAAAAGGTCAAACTCAAATGCTTTGGCCTTATCGAAATGATTTTCCCCTTTGATTTTTCTTTCCAAATGCAATTTCATCAAAATCAGCGCATTTCCGCAAATGTTTCACCTTTGGTGAAATGGCATCTCCTGACAGGGAAGTGTTTTGGGGGGAAATTTCTGACCAGCCCTGGCCGGGCACGACCCCCTGGCCGCGGCTGGCCCGAGGTGCTCGCTGGTGCCCTCCCAGCAGCTCCCAGCAGCGCCGGCTCAGGGGTCAGCCTGTGCTTGATCCGTGTGCTCGTGTTTTCCCAGTCCCTGGCCGGGATGTGATGGAGGGGGAAATGTCTCTCATTCCTATCAGGTGATTCACTGCCCTGGCCCTGTGCTGAATCCTCCCTCCTCCCGAGCTCGCCGGGAGGATCCAGAGCCTTCCTTCCTATTTTTACAAAGCTTGCAGCATTGTCAGAAAGGAAAGGGTACCATCTGGTTAGCCCTTGTTTACTGCACACCCTGCCAGTTTGAGCTTATTAATCATATTTACCCAAGTATCTTAATTACTCCCTGTCTAGCGACTTGCCTTGCACTCAGCTGTTGACCCGCTCCCCTCCCCTCTCCCTCGCTCTTTTTTTTTTTTTCCTTCCTTCTTTTTAATTCCTTTCCATCATTAATCACAGGAGCAGCGTGGGCAGAGGAATCCGTGGCTTGGCGGTGTTGCTCTCGCAGCCAGCGGGCTGGAGTTTGCCAGCTCCTGCCAAACTTTGGGACGTGTCCGTGGGGCCAGAGGAGGGTGAGCGGGCAGCGAGGGCAGCGCGGGGGTCACTCCTGCCCTCGCTGCCCCATCCAGCTGCTCTGCCAGCGCTGGGAACTGCCCGGATTCCCCGCGGCTGGAGCTGCCCAGGCTCCCTGGAGGTTTGGGGCTGCCCAGGCTCCAGGGCTGCCCACGCCAGGGCTCTTTGTGCCAGGACACGCTGGAGGGCAGGGGCTCGCACGAGCAGACACCATTAAAGATGGTAATTTGTTGATCCAGGCTCTCCCGGCGCTCCGGTGCGAGAGTGGCACCGTTTTCTTTATGACCTCATAAAGTCACAGCCGAGAGGCCGATTTGGAAAACAAACTGCCTCAGGTTGACAGATAATTAGATACAGGGGACATATTATACGCCTTTGCATATAAATGCGCTCGGCAGCGCGTTGGTTCATCAGAAGTTTAGGCTCCGGGAGGCGCAGGTACCCGGCTCTCCAGGATGGATGTGCTGGTGCAGCCGCCAGCCACGGCTCCATTTTATGGCCCTTTCATCTCCTGTTCTCTGTGTGCCCCGAGCAGGCTGCGATTCAGAGCGGGGCTGCCTTGGCGTGGTTCGCTTTGGTTTGGTTCGGTTCAGTTTGGTGATTTTTTTACCCTGGCAGCCTCCTGAGCTTCCCCTTCCGCACGAGCCACGGCTTGCGCTCTGCAGCTTGGATTTCTGCTCCCGCGCTGCCGTGGGAGGAGTGGCTGAACGGGGATTCATTACTATTATTACTATTTTTGTGTTCCTGTGTCACGTCCAACCCTTGCTCTTCCCGAGCGCGAGCCCGCTGAGAGCCGCGGAGCAATTCCGCACTGCCACGGGCCCGGTATTTATACGGCAATTCAGCCTCCCGCGCTCCCAGCCCCCAAACCACGAGGTTTCGGATATTAAAACAAAACAAAACAGTTGGGTTTCTTTTTATGCACTTCAAGATTTAAGGTGTCAGCCAGCGCGTTGTCAAGCTCTCAGGGTTTGCTTTTCCAAGCGAAAGCCAAGATCTCTGTACGACCACGGTTCCCGCTGGGGGGATTTTCAGAGCACAACCCCAGCTTGCAGGATCTGGCCACATTTTGCACGGATAGCTGCACCACCCCTGCTCACCTGTCAGCGGTTTCCTCCCCCTCCAAATCAGACCTGCACCTCTCTAAGATAACCTCTCCTTCCCAGCTCCCCCCACATATCCCGCTATTTTGGGGGTGAGGCAGAAAATGTCAATTAAATGTCCATATTCCCAAGGAAAGCTTCACTATCAGTCCTTCTCCCCCAGAAAGGGAAAATTAAAATGTGTGTGGGAAAGATAAAGCTGTCAGAAAAGGGAAGGGAGAAAAATCCCCAAGCCTAAACCCCCAGCAGCCCCCATGGAAGGAGGTGATATAAATAGAGTTGCTGTCACTTTGATGAATTAGATCTTCTGCTAATTAGGATACATTGATTTAAGGGTTGTCCAACCAGATAGGCCTCTTTCCTTCCTGTTCCCTCGCAAATCCCAGCCCAGGGTGGTGGCAGCACTGCTGCCTCCTGCCTTTCCTTCTCCTCCTTTGGGAATTATGTTTCCACTTCCAGGTGCCAGGAGGAGCCTGGGTGAGGTGGTCGGGCTGGCACCTCTGTGCGGGGAGGTTTCCACAGGAGAGGCAGCTCAGGGCTCCCCCAGGGCCCTGCGCCCACAGCGGGGTCACCTGTCCAGCGCACACGGGCCCTGTGTGGGCAGCACGTGGCCCGGGAAGGTTTGTCCAGGCTGCAGGAACCACGGCCCCGTGTGCCCGGCCTGGCCGTCCCCAGGACGCTGCCGAGCCCGGGGCTCCATCCTCCCCAGCCCCATCCCACCTGCCCCAGCTCCATCCTCCCTGGGCTCTGGTGAGTGAAAATCACGGCTTGGGCACGGGAGTCCTCCCAGCCAGGGAGCCTCTGCCAAGGTGTCCCTGTCGCTCTGGTCCCTCAACAGCCGCTGGCTCGGGCGTGACGCGGACCTGAGACAGCCCCGCTCCTTCCCGCGGTCCCGCAGGACACATCCAGGCTTTCCAGGTTTCCTCTTGTCGTCACTCGAGCACCAGCGGCGGAGGCAGAGAGGGGAGAAAAAGTGCTGCGCTGTGTGGATTATTGTGTGTTTGTCACGGGGAGCGGTGTAAGCTGTAGGTACAGCATCTCCCAGCGGTGATTTATGGCCCCTGTCAGGCGGCCCCGGCGCTCTGGCCGCCGCAGCGTGGAGGATGGATGCGGCTGCAGGATGGATGCGGCGAGCAGCGAGGATGGATGCGGCGCTGTCAGCCCCCGCTCCCGCTCCGCTCCGCGCACTCGCTCCCCATTTCACGCCACTGAACATAAACAATCTTTTGTAAACCTGACAGTCACACTTGCTCCTCTGGAAACACAGCGCGGGGATGGATGACTCGGCTTTCATCGCCCCATTTCCTGGGCTGTGCCGGAGCTCTCTTCCCTTCCCGGGAAGGCGGGGAAGGGCAGACCCCAGAGGGGCAGAGACATCCCCAAAAAGCCAAAGGGAAGGCAGGCACCCACACGACTTCTGTCTGTCACCACCGGCTGTGACCACGCGTGACCCCGCACACGCTGCACCAGGATCCCCACACCTATTTCCCACTGCAGTTCTGACCCACAGCGCGCCCTCCACAGCCAGAATTCCATCGTGCTCCTGAGCTTCCCACCTCAGTTACTCCTGTTCATCTCCCCACCTCCAGCAGCAAATCCAAGGTAGCAGCACAGGGGAATCATAACCCACTGGGGTCGGGCTCTCGTACCACCAGAGTGGCAGAAAGTCCTACAAAACCGAGCACACCTCATGGCTGCTAACAGCGACTGGAACAATCCCGTGTGTGCGCAGGGCCGCAGGGCAGCGCCTCAGCTCCAAGGGAAGCTGCAGCCCCGGCGGCACCGTGGGACCTGCTGGAGGCAAGAACATCTTGGCTACAACCTCTGACATTAGGAACTGGTGAACGACAAACGCCTTTCCCATTTGGGAGCTAAAGTTACCAGCTCCTCCTAAGGTGGGAGAAAGCTGGGATAAAAAACAAAGAGGGAGAAGCTCCCCTGTGCCCTCCTGGCTCCTGCTGCCCCCAGCTCCGTGGGGCAAAGCTCACAGAGCAGCTGAGGGTGCCTTGCCAGCCCTGGGCCGTGCCAGGGAGCAGGGCTGCCTTGCCACATTTCCCTGGAACAGCTGCAGGCTCGCTGGGAACATTCCCTGACACACTCCCTCCGTTCCCGTGCCGGCGCTCCCTGTCGTCTCCAATCCGTCCCGGTGACTTTGGGATCGGGGACGCCGGGCGGGGGTGGGGCGCGGCAGAGGAGGGAAATAGATTGCAAATAGTTTGCTGTTTTCTTTTCCAGATGGTTTGCTCTGAAAGTTCCTCCGTGTGAGCCTGAGTGCTGAGCCTTGAACATCTGCTGAGGAGGAGCCCGCTCGGGATAAATGGGAAGAGGCTGCTGGAAGGGCACATTTGGGAGGGTCCCAGTGCTCCCAGCAGGGCTCAGCCTGGGGGCACAGGTTGTCCTTGATCCTGAGGTGCCCTGCCTGGCACCCTCCACTCGGTTAAACTCCACAGCTGCCATTAGTGCCCTGCCTGGCACCCTCCACTCGGTTAAACTCCACAGCTGCCCTTAGGGTGGCATTGGGGATGTTATATTGTGTATCAAGGACACCTAGAACTCAGGGAAATACAGCCTTCAAAAAAATTGCATAAACCTGAACAAGCTGATGTCTTATCCTGTGGCCTTTTCAGTGGCTTTACGCCAAATTGTTTACACTGGTGAGCACGATCTAATGGATATTTTGGTGACAGTGCTTCCTTCTGGCATTTGGCTGCTGGGAGTGGCTCCAGGTCGGGCTGGATGGCTGGGATTGTCCAGGCTGGAGGCCCGCGGGAAGCACGGAAAATCTGAGCAGCCAGTTCAAGGGATCAGTGAGAGGAAAGAGAACTTTCCTGGCAGGTTGCTGTTTCAGTCTGTGGGCTCGGGGTGACTCGCTGGTGCCGCGACCTCGTGGAGCGGCCCCGTGTTTGTGGAAGCGCTGCTGGGTTTGCCGGGCTCTCCCTGCCGGAGGGACGGACCCGAGCCCAAAGTGACCCTGAATCTTTCATTCGCTGCCTCTGCTCAGCTCCGTGTCACCTCCCCAGGCTCCGAGGGCACCAGGAACCGGGGGTGTCCGGCCGGGATCCGCCTGTGCTGTGCCTGCTTCTGCTGGGAATGGCTCTCGTTCCCCTTTGGCCACAACACTGCCCTGCATTTCTTACCCAACACACGCCTTTAATTGCAACTTCTGTTGAGTTTTAATCTTATTTCCCTTTGCTAGAGGAAGCCTGTGCCCATCCCAGCTGGCATTGCTTCTCCCCATCCCACACGGTGGGAGCACACCTATTTCCACAGGGAAAATTGATTATTTTCCCCTGCAGCTGCACTTGCTGTACACAGGAATTATGGGTCTTTCCACACCTGTGAGAGAAACATTATCCTCAGCCTTCAAGGGTGAAGCATCTTATATTTAGTTGGACTAAATAATGATTCTTCTCTATCTTTCATATCAGGATTTAAGAGCACCCTGGAGCTACAAAGTTTATTAGAACCCATAAGAAGAACTGTACCATAAACGGGACAACTGTGGCCATAAACCTGCACCTTGAAGTTGTAACAAATCCTGGGATGTTGAAGTAGGACACGGTCTTGTCTCAGTCAGCAGAAAGGAAAAGAAAAAAAAAAGGAACGAAAGAGAAGAAATGCAAACTTAAGCAGAAATGAGGCCTGGAAATATAGAGAGGAAGAAAGGGGAAAAAAATAATAATAAAGCAAAGCATGGTGCTTGCAGAGCCTGCTCAGCTGGAGCCCTGGGCCAGGTGCCCATGGGATGCAACTCAGATTAATGGGGAGAGAGAGAACAGGGAGCTGGAGGAGGAGAGGGAAGGTGAAAGGAAGGAGGTGCTGGGGGGATTTATGAGGCACAGGGAGGGTCCCTGCAGTGAGGGAGGCGATGGTGCTCACGTGGCTCAAGGCAGGTGAACGGCTCAGCCCCTCCTGACACCTTTGGGTGAGCCCCAGTGCCAGGAACACGGAGAAACAGCCAGAGGGGACAAATCCCAGGGATTTGTGACGGAGGTGGGGGGATGCCACTGGGCACCACTTGCTGTGGGGGGAGGATGTGGTGGACGATGGGCTCAGAGACCCCTCCGAGGGCGCAGCTCTCGGTTACCCCGCACCTCTTCTCTCCTGGCTCTCCTCTCTTTAACTTCTCTGCTTTATTTTACTGTCACTTATTCAGTTTGCATTTCCTTCATCGGGAGCCAAAAGCTTTTCAGCGGCTCAGCCTCCGAGCTCTCTCCTCTTCCAGCCCCCATCCCTGGCGAGGGGAGGCCGGGGTGTTTTGGTTCGTGCATTCCCTGCCTCCTGCAGCCATCGCCGCCGCGTGATCCGGAGACGTCAAAGGACTTCTGGGATCTCATCAACGCGGGCAGGCTCCGAGCACACCGCACGCCACAGCGGCTCGGGAGCCAGCAGAGCCCTGTCCCTCCCCGCCAGCCTTCACTCTTTTGTCACATCGGGTTATTTTTCCTGCTGTTGAATAGATTAAATGACAGAGGGGTTTTTTTTTAGAGTAATTGAGTTTTATTTTGGAGAGGGAAAAATGGAGAGCTAAGTGGGAAAAGGAGGGAGATAGGAATAAACCACACATCTTTCTATATAGGATCCACAGTTAATTCTTAATTAGAACTGACAGATGCTTCTCCCATAATCCTATTCCCAACATGTTCTGTTTGCTTTGTTTGGCGCTGCATGATACATGGTGGCATCGTAATGACCTTTCGCAACTCCTCCTGGAAGTGTTATTGGCACTCCAATGATTTATTGCATGTTCCAGTTGATTACTGGGCCATTTGTCAACATTTTTTTTTTTCGCTCTCCATAAACCTGTCTCCTGTGTCACAGACATTCGCGAGCATGAAAATTTAAACAAATAAAGTGTGCGGCTCGTAGGCGGCATCTGACTTGGACTCCAGGCTCGCAGCACAAATCCATCCTGGCCCCAGCCAGGGTTCAGACACTGCAGGGTGAGGGGCTCTGCCTCAGAGACGGGGAACACCTGGGCATTGCTTCCAGAGCTGGATTTTAGGAAGCGCTCTCTGGGTGATCTGTGCCAGTTGTTCAATTGTTTATTGGCATTTTGGTGCCGCTTGTGGGAATGGGGGAAAATCAGCACTGGAATCTACCACCAAAATAATTATCCTTCGGCGAGTGCCTGAGGAGAGCCTGGGTTCTCCCCCTTGGTTGGCATCACGGGGCGAGCGGAGCCGGGGAGCAGCCGGGGGGGACAGGGAACATTCTGGATCAGAGTCCAGCCAGTGGCACGAGGAGGCGCCCAAAGGAGAGGCCTTTAGGGGCAAGGACAAAGCCAACACCACTCAACTCACTGACGCTCCTCTGAGCAGACAGGATTGGGGGAAATTCTGTCAGACTGACCAAAATTCCAGCACAAAACCTCAATTATTCCAAGCTCTGGAAAGGAGCAGCTCTCCCCGTGCCGGTGCAGTCCCAGCCCCTGGGCACCCTGGGATGGATGGATGGATGGATGGATGGATGGATGGATGGATGGATGGATGGATGGAAGCCCCCAGAATCACCTGCCTGATTTAAAAATCCCGGCCCATAAGTAAACGGGATATAGAGGCTGTTACAGTGGCCTGGAGCATCTGCACTGCATTTCGAGGAAGCTTTTCCAGGCACTCGTATAAATCACGGCTCTGCTGCAGGAAAGGCAAGGTATTGTTTCACTGCTGTGACATCAATGCAGGCCACATAAATAATTTTTTATTAAGTGTGCAGTGCCCTGTAAAAATACACCCAGAGCTGAGGATACTGCAGAGCGAATGCAGAGGCACGGCAGCTCGGAGCAGCCCTTCCCGTGCAGGAGAGGGTGGGATGAGAGAGGAGCCTCGCCGGGGTGGGGAGAGGGGTGGCTGGGTCTTTTTCCAATTCCAGCTCGGATCGGCATGTAATGTATGGCTTAATTTCCTCTCAAATTAGACACTTGATAAAAAAAGTTATTATATCTGTCAAGTTGCCAGTGCTTTTTATGAGTGTGATAAACTAAGAACCACTGCTTTACAAACCTTGATAGGATGTTTCAGTACCTGGAAAACAATTTTATTGCAGCCTGGACTACTAACAAATTGCAAATACTGATTAAACCATAAAGTTACAACAACATTAAAAAATAATGAGAGGTTATTGCACGGGGGGAAGGCTCTCGAGCAGCTGATGCAGCCGCCAGGTTTGCTCTGTGCAGGGGAACGGGGCAGCCTGCAAAGAGCAGCTCTCCAGAAGAGCTTTCCTGGGGCGCAGGGAGGCCAGGCTGGGTGCATGGGGGGGGGACAGGGACAGGAGAAGGGGACCCCGGTAATGTCTGTGCTCTGCATTTTCCTCCCCAGGGAGATTCAGAGTCAGAGCTTTGCACAGAGACATCAGAAACCCGCTCCAAGCTGAGGAGACCATTCACCCTTGTCCTGTCTCCCCCATCTGCTGAGCTCTGCGTGCTGAGTGCAGGTGCTCTCCACATGCCCAGGTCTGGGAGGATGCAGGACGGGCTCAGCTGGGACTTTACACCTGGCACATCCTCTTAATGGCATTCCTGCCCTGGAGCACCTGCCTGGCACAGCCCGGGGGCCTCTCTTGTCCTTGTCCTTGTTCTGCTCCTCAACAGCAAACTCTGCACCTCACCCTCTCTCTCTCCCTCCCTCGTTTAAGGTCCTGCTTAATTACTGCATCACTCCATGGCTGAACTAATGATGCTACAACTAAAAACATTTAGGGTTATTGCCAGCAAGGTGGATTTGTGAAGCTGATTAAAACATGTTTGCAGAGGAACGTGATGGAAGAGGGGGAATGAGCAAACAGGCAGAAAGATGAAAATGGAAGTGAGAAAATGTCCCCTGGTCAGGCAAGATTGTCCTTGGAGAGGCCACAGTGACCCTGAGACGGGGCTTCTCCTTCCTCCTCCACCTGACCTGCAAGAAGAGCCCCTTTATCTCTCCAAGACCCAGGCACAACCAGATCTGTTCCCCTGAGAGGAGAATTACAGAAAAATTATCTCAAAGGCGGAGATGAGGGGGAATCTTCCTTCTTTTTAGCTAAACTGACTATAACAAAGAGTGGCCTTTCTCAGCCCTTGGTGGGCAGGTTTCCAGCAGGCCCCTGCAGGGCTGGTGGCAGCAGGGGAGCTCCGGGAGGGGGTCCAAGCTGGGAGGAGCTGTCTGACAGCTGCTCTGGGGCTGGGGCTGCCCCATCACTGCTGGCCTCTGTGTCCCCACGTGTCCCCACATGCCCCTTATCTCTACAGAGCCCAAAAGCCCAGCGCCTGCTGGAACAAGCCCCTGCCAGAGAGAGGGTCCCTTGCTGTCCAAACCAGTCAAACGAGGTCGGTGCCCTGGGATCCCTGAGCTGTGAATACCCAGGACTGCTCTTTAAAGGGCTCCCCACTGAGCTGTGTCACCCTGTGATGGCACACAGTGGCTGGCAAGTGGCACCACGAAACCACGAGCCTGGGAACGGTCCTCGGAGTGTCCCTGCTCTGCTCCAGCCTCACATGTCCCCAGAGGTGAGGCTGCCTGGGGCTGGCACCCGACGGAAATCCGTGCTGCTCGTGAGCTGAGGCGCTTGCTTATGCACACACAGAACTGGCATTTTGCTAGATTTAGGGAAGTAGGCAAGACGTATTTGTCTGCGGAGGCTTTGCACCTTCGGCAATTATGTCTGCAGTCTGGAAAACAACAGCAGCAGGGTTGCAGCAGGGAGGGAAAAAAATTCTATCATGTCAGAATAATGAGATCTGTGATTTCAGCACTTACTGGGTCAGAGACACACGCAGTGTGTTATCTGTAATGCTTCCCTCTGACATTCAGGGAAATTGCATTTATGCAGGGGACACGAGGCACCGGAGCACAGCGAGTGCCTGACAGGGGCTGCTCTGCCCTGGCCCCCCCTGTCCCATTCCCTGGGGTTCCCGGGAGCCCCCCGGTGCCACGAGGGAGCAGGTGGCAGCACAGCCCTGTGCCCGATGGCTTTGTGCCCTCCTGAGACACGGGCGGCCGTGTCAGCAGCGTCAGCCCCAGGCTGGGCCCAGGGAAGGACTCTGTTTGTGCCCCTCCAGGGGCTCTGAGGGGCTCTGGGAGTGGGACACTGGGGGGGGTCAGTGACAGCACCTGGCTCACCCCCTTGGGGTGCCTCAGATGAGTTTCAGATCTTCCCCCTGGGTAACAGCAGCAGCGACGAGGAGTGAGGGGTTATCCCGACACCTGCCATGGTTTTGGGTTTGACCCAAAGGGTCACCAGGGTGCAGAACGAGGGGTGGGACATCCCAGGGGACAGTGCCCCCAGCACGGACCCGCTGCCAGCCCCGGCTCGGTGGCACACACCGAGGAGAGGGGCCCGGGGAGGGAAGCGCAGCTAAATACACAAAATACAGCCCAAGGTGGGGAGGGCTGTCCCGATGTGGATCCTCAAGGAGACAAAACAGCGTTTTCTCATAACCTGGAAATGCTCCACAGGCATTTCTGAAGTTTTAGAGAAACAACTTAAAACCAGAGGAATTCCTTTCCCTCCCTCTCTCTGCAGAAACCCAGAGCAGTGAAACTCAAAACATTTTGCTTTACCAATTAAAATCTTGTGTTTTTATCCAAACCAGCTTGTTTTCTAGCAGAAGTACAGTTTTCTGACAAAAAATCTGTTTTCTGGTAAAAAGCAACCGACCTTCAAGCTGAGAAAGGAGCTGAGGGGCTGTGGGAGGGAGCTGTGCCCTTGGTGCAACATCCTGTGAGGGTTCCCAGACCCCAGGACCGCTCATGGCCACTGGCACTGGCCAAACCATCGCTCGGGAACTCTTTTCCGAAACAGGACATCATTTTCCATGAGTTATCTGAGCCCTCAAATGATGAGAGGCCTCGGACTGGGAGATAACTCACAGTGGCCCTGGTTCTGCTGCTCTGTTCTCCCCACCATCCGGAGGTTCATTACAGCTCTTTTGTTTCCCCCCTCTTTCCGGTGGAGGAAGAAAACCCTGTCCTGATTAAAAGGATCTCGTTTTCCAGCTGTTTGAGGCAGCCTGGAGCACAGGCCTGCGCCAGTACCCGGGATCAAACCTCCCACTGTGGGAGAGGCAGTTCCAGCCCAAGGCCAGCTCTGAATTTTGCCAATAGCTCCTACATTTACAGTTTTCCTTGAGGGCTTTCATTACAGGCCGCGGAGCTTTCGCAGGCAGGGTCTGGAGTTTGTCTTGGACTTGATCTGCAAACGTGGGGCTGCCTCTGCGGGCCTTTGGGGATGGTTCCTGTGTGAGACAGGAGGAGCAGGAGGAGGAGGAGGAGGGGGTGTGTGTGTGTGGCTGCATCCCCGGGTCACCCCCTCATTCCCCTGCTCCCAGGGGCCTCCCAGGCAGGGGAGCTGGGAAAACCACTCCGAAGGGATCCTGCAGGAAGGACTGCTGTGCCATCATTTTCATTCCCAAGCAGAAGCCGTGAGCCCTGGCTGGGTGGTTCACGAAACCCCTCACCAACACAGCAACCCCCCCCCAGACAGCAAGAAGGGAGTTTCCCCTCACGGGATTGCCGTGGAGTGGGTTGGGTTGGAAGGGACCTTGAAAACCACCTCGTTCCAAACCGCCTGCCATGGCCAGGGGCACCTTCCACCAGCCCAGGTCCATCCCACCTGGCCTTCATTCCCATGAAAAGCCCTCAGACAAGGAAAGATGACTTTTTTTTGGCCCGACCCTGCGTGCCTGGCGCTCCGGGACAGGCAGAACCTCACTGACTCCAAAGGGGTTTCTCTCCCCACGGCAGTGCAGGGCAGTGCCCCCAGAGCCCACCGTGGTTTTGGGAAGGGCACGGACAGGGGGCTCTCCCCATGCCCACAAGCAGGGCCCCACGGCCGTGTTTGAGGGTGATGGAATCACCTCACAGCGCCGCGGAACGCTCCCGCCCGTCCGGCTGCTGATCTTTTGGGCAATTATTTGGAAGTAATGAAAGTGAATGCATGACATTTAAAAAAGAAACTCCGCTGTCAGCAGGAAAGCTGCCACATTCCTCCTGCACCTCGGAGAATACGCTTAGCTTGAAATAATGTTCATTTTAGCAGAGTTGTAAATTACAAGTGTGCTGGGGTCTTGTGGGATTTATTACCATTTGGAAAGAGGTTAGAGGCCTTGTGCTGTTGCTGCTGCATCTGGTGCACGCTACAGAGCAGAATTTGGAGGCGAAAGAAAGCACCTTTTATAGCCCATCCCCGGTGGCTTGTATCGCCAGCCTTACGCACACACCCCCCAGCGCCAGCAGGGAAGAGGAAGGATTGCAGAATCCCTTTTCCCAGTTGCTCATCGCTATTGATCCATCGTTATTAATACCCAGTGACCCAACCTCGCTCGGCTGAGCAGGCAGCAAGGCCCCGGCCCCGGGTGCTGGGCACGGCTGCCGCGTTCTGCTGGGACAGCTCTTTAATTTTCTCAGGTTTATGTTCTGTTTTTTTTCATTGCAGGTGTTTCATAAAAATGCAGCCACGGACCTGGCAGGAAGCAATAAGCTTCAGCTTCCTCTGCATGAACCAAAGGGATTTCTGCCTCCCTCCTGGCAAGGATGGAGTTGTGCTAATGTAAGATTAATGCTCTGCAATCCTGACCCTGCTGTCTTCAGTGTGTAAATGCTGAAGGGTCACCTTTAGTCCACGCCATTAGTGATTAATTAATCTCAGTGTTTATTTGAGCCATCCCTTTCAGTGAGAATTTCTGCACTAACGCTTTTTGATTCGTTCTGCTCCCTCGCTTTTGCACACTGTTCCCCATCAGAGCTGTGCACCGGGGCCCTCTGATACCCCGAAGGCAGCAGGACTCCGCTCCTGGATCCCAGCTGCTCCTCTGGGACACGCCGGGAACGAGCCTGGACCAGCAACCCAGCCACGGGTCCACAGGGACAGCCAGGAGCAGGCGGGGGCCAGAGCAGGCTTTTAACCCGCATCAAAGCATGACACACAGGGAAATGGATGTCGTCGGGGCTGGGTTGCTGAATTCCTTGCGAGTTTCCGTGCCAGCTAATATAGGAGAGATTGATTTTTCGACTTTCACCAAACTAGTTTTTCCCTGAGGAGGGGGGCTGTTGGCTGAGGAACGCTCACCTGGGGAGCGCTGGAAAGAAGCGACGGTGAGGTAGGTGGGGGCTGCGGGGAAGGGGCTGAGGGAGGAGCTCTGTGGCGCTTCATTTCTGCAGCGGTGAGGCAGCAGCACCCCTGTCCTGCCCTGCGGGAGCAAAGCCAGGCTGTGCCAGCAGGGCTGAGGCCGGAGGGGCTGGGAGGGGCTGTGGAACAGTCGCCTCCTCACGCTGGCACAGCACTGGGTACATTTGTACCATCAGGTACAAACATCCCCGGTGCTGTGCGGAACAGCCGCGACCGCCACGGGCTGGGGAGGCTGGAGGGGCCAAGGTGGGTGGTTGGCACCCAGAGCATCGGCCTCGGGGAGAGCTCCGGCTCATCAACAGCCTCCCGGTCCAGGGACGGGATTTTCTTAGATCCTGAGCTCTCCTCCCCATATGTTTATCTCTCTGAATCCCATTAATCATGTTCTGTGCCTGGACAGTTTATAACACCACATCCATCCTCTAAGAGCTGTTATTGTACACCCTGAAGATCTGACAGATAAATAGCCAGGTCAGCTGCAGCTGTTCCAATATCCTGGAGAAATCAGATTTATCATTTTAGATTAAAAAAACCCCACACAAGCACACGCCCCAGAAGATCCCCCACCCGCCCGCGGGCTGGCTGGGAACCTGTGTGTCTTGGCCCTGCAGGTCCTGCTGCTGCTGCCTTCCATCTGCAGCCCATGATAAATGGCTGCGGGGTGCCAGGTACAGTTCAACGGGGAAAAATCCCAACATGTGACTGAGGCATCTCCTCGCAAGTCATTAATCTAAAAGGAGGCCGGTGCCAGGACAAGGCTCTCACTCACTCCATCGTCATCTGGGCCCGCGCGGCGCGGCCGCTGCCAGAGGCAGGGGAGGAGGAAGGGAAGGCCCCTGCCATTTTCCACTCACACGGAAAGTGCTCCCCGGCCATTAACCCTCTGTGCAGCCCAGAGCTGTGCCCTGCAGCCCCACAGCTCACACAGGGCCCCTCAGCCACCGTCACCCCTTCCGTCCCCACGGAAATGCTGTGACACCCCCGGGCAGGAACTGCCATGAGTACATCAGCGTGGCCCAGGGAGTGCTCGAGGCACATCCCTGAGGAGCAGAGCAGTGCTGGCTCCCTCGGGGCTGGTGCCCATGAGCCCTGCCCAGGGGATGCCCTGGGGTCAGAGCACGAGAGGCCTCTGCAGCTACAGAAAACACGGCTGTGCCCTTCAGGCATCCCTCCATGCTCCCCTCAGCCTTTTGCTAACGCCGTGATTCCACTGGTGCCAGCGGGAGCTCCGGCTGGACCGGGTCCCTCTGTGCCTGGTGGCCCACGTCCCTGGGGCCCGGTGGCGCCGGGCTCTCTCTGGGAAGCCGAGTGTCCTGCCAAGGTGCCTCTGCTCCCCTCTGCACCAGTCACATCCCGAGCCGCGTGCCTGGTGCCAAATTGAGTTGTAGCCGTGAATTATTTAGAAGCATCAGTGGAATATTGTTGTATCAGTAACACAGACTATCAGTTTGTGGCCTTGGGGCTGCCTCAGTTACACACTCCATCACTATTTTCTCTCATGAATAATGTAGGAGTGGAATTACTCTGCATGTAGAGAATTCATACCCTGAGAAAACAAGGTTGCTCCAAAATTAATTTTCCGTACTAAAAGAGCGACAGAAAATCAATTAATCGCATATTATTCTATACGGAGACAGAGTAAGGGAAACAGGGAAAATGGCTGTAGCTATACATCAGCAAACGCTGTATTGGCAGAGAGCTTTGCAGGGAGGTGAGTTACAGCCAGCTACAAAGAAGGGAAATATATTCCGCCCGAGAGAGCCCTCGAACATCAGACTCGGCTCACACGCAGCCAGCTGGGCGCTGCTGCCTGCGAGGAGGAGCTCGGAGCTTGCAGCCCTGCCTTCCTCTGGCTCTCGGCTTCTTCCTTTGTCCTGCCACTAGCGGGCTCAGCTCCCAGCCTGGCAGCTCGCAGGGAGCGGCTTTTCCAGCGGTGCCGAGCATCCCGCGGGGATGCAGGGCCGGGATGCGCCCAGCCCTGCCCGGGCTCCGGCCGGGACGGGAGCCTCTGCCTCTGCAGGGGCTGCGAGCAGGAGTTCAGCAACCTCATCTGAGTGATGCTCTGGCACCATGGAGCTGGAAACCCTGGGGATGGAGCTCAGCCCCGGGGCTGGAGGGTGTGAGGAGCCGCGGTGCTCCCGGAGCTCTCCGGGTCCGAGGCCCATCCCGCGATCCTGGCCCTGCTCTGCCCCTGGCACCAGCTCCCCACGCTGCTCCTGTCAACAGCGCTTCGTTTTCAGCTCTTTAACTCAAACAGTAACCAGCCATTGTAGACCAGAGCTGAGAGACTTAATTAATATTTAAAATTGCTTTGAGTCTCGCAGCAGAGCAGAGCGTCGTTCCTCCAAGTACTTCTCAAAAGGAGGGAATGCTGTGAAACTGATGCAGATTCAGGCACGGCTCTGGATCAGCACAGAACCATCACAGGCAGAGAAAACATCCTGCACCTCTTCCCTGGGGCTGGGTGCTGCTTCCCCTCTGCTCCAGCAGCATCCCAGGACACCCCAGGGATCTGCTCCCATCAGAGGAGTTGAGGCTCCTCAGTGGAGTTTGGTTTATTTCTCCTCTTCAACACTTAAAAGTGACTCCACCAGCACATGGCCACAGAAACGCCCATGGAAAGGCTGAACCACACTGTGACCTGTATCTGTTCTGCTGCCTCGTTAGCTTTGATTAATAACATTCACTGGTTTAACAAATGTTAGAATAATTATGGGATGAGAAGTTACGAGGCTGACCTCAAAAAAACTGGTCAAACATCAACAGCATCTTCGGGAACAAAACTCAAAACCAGCTAATCTGGTCTTACTGCAGTAATTATTTTCCCCCAAGCTCTCAATTCTTCTGTCATCTCCTAGAACTGCTAAGTATTTAGGGTCATCACACAGTGGAGATCATTTTTC
This sequence comes from Cnemophilus loriae, assembly GCA_013397755.1. Classification (NCBI taxonomy): domain Eukaryota; kingdom Metazoa; phylum Chordata; class Aves; order Passeriformes; family Corvidae; genus Cnemophilus; species Cnemophilus loriae. The sequence goes on along the minus strand of VZTF01006317.1, from coordinate 420,177 downwards.
CAGCAAGGAAAACAGAGATTTCAAAGTGTCCACAACAACAACAACAACTGCAATGACACGTACAAGTCTTGGGGTTTATTGCAGGGTTATTAACCAGGATTGTTTCTAGACTGAATTTACAGGGATTTTTATTTTTCTTGGCACTATTAACAGGAAAAATTGAAGAAACAATCCTCTGTACCTCTACCAACATGTCCTTTACCATCTCTAGATGTGGCTAAAAACCCACCACAGGACTTGGAGGCGAGCAGCAAATGAGAGTGGGTGAAAGCTCAGATCTGACACAAGAATCACCCCTTTTTTCACTGAAATGGAGGGCGGGGTTTTCTCTCCATTTGTCCAAACTGGAAACACCAACAAGGATGAAAATAAAACAATATATTTTGTATTTAAGCCCAGCGACCCCACACTATGGCCTGGGTGTTCGAATCACAGATTGCTTTGGGTTGGGAGGGACCTTAAAGCCCATCCAGTTCCACCCCCTGCCATGGGCAGGGACACCTTTTGCTATCCCAGGTTGCTCCAAGCCGTGTCCAGCCTGGCCTTGGACACTGCCAGGGATCCTCTAGAGCTCCACAGCTCTGCTCCTCAAAGCAGCGTGGCTTTTCCCTACCTTGGAGGACAAAAAAGGCTCTCAGACCCCTGAGCGCAGGTGTGCACACCCTGGTGCCTGCTGGTGCTGAGCCGTGGCTTTCTCCGTGCCTGCAGGAAGGTGCCAGAGGCCACGCGCGTGACGCGCACCTGCACGACCGACCCGAGGACGGGAGAACCCGGGCCCCCTCCCGCTCGCAGCCCCTCTCTCCCGCAGCAGCAGTGATTTATCTGCTGCTCCGCAGAGGCCGGAGCTCCGCGGCGCAGGGCCCTGGCGAGCGGAGCATCTCCGCGGGTATGGAAGCGTTTAAGGAGTGTCTGCGCGTCCCCGGCCGCAGAGACATGAAAGGGAAGATGCTGGCTGTGATTTATGGCGTGCTGAGCAGTTTGACAGTCACACTGTTTGAAACCACTGTCCTCTGGCTTCCTCCCGGCCCGGGGAGGGCTCGGCTGCTCCGTGCGGGGGCGGAGGAGCAGATTTATGGCGCTGCGGAGGAGCCGCCGGGGCCGCTCCCCTCCCGCCCCCCGCCAGATGTGGAGCAGGGGAAGGAAGATCTGCTCCGGAGGGTGCGCTTGGATCCCAAGCCCTCAACTCCGCAGATGTTTATTGACTTGTAAACCCAGTCTTTCGAGAGGTTCCTCAGAGCTGCCGTGGCGGCTCTGCTGCCCCGGCACAGCCGGTCGTGTCCCGGGATGGGGACACTGCCCTGCCACGGTGGAGCTGTGGCTCAGCTCGTTCACGAGGACTAGGGAAGATCCCAGCGTTGCTCACCTGCTTTTCCATCCCTGATTTAGAGCAACTGAACCTTCCCTGTGACTCCCGGCAGCACACGGCCAGTGAAGAGGGAAACCCATCTTCTCCAGGAGCCATCCCGCTTCCCCCAAACTGGGCAGTGCCCTAAACCCTGGGAAACAAGGAGAAGTGTCTCTCTGCCTTTGCTTTCTTTGGCTTTTCGGACTCATAATTTCCCTTTGAGCGTGAAGGATGGAAAGTTCCTCACACACAGAGAAAAGAGGTCAGGTTTGAGGCAACAGCAGGACTCCGGGAGCTGGGATTTTTAATGACGACAACTTTTCTGAAGTCTGTTGTGTGAGAACTGCCTGCCCCGTGTCCAGCGGCCACCACCACCCCACTGGAGCTGCAGCCGCTCGGGCTCTGGAGCTCCTCCACACCGTGCCCGTGTCCTACAGCAGCCTTTGCTGGAGACCCCAAATCCCACCCTGCCGGTCCCCCAAGCTTTGATACCGACACTTCAAACACTGGATTATTCTGTCCACCCCCTTTAGACTAAATCTGCCTTGGAAAACAAATGACTCTACTGGGCTCCAAACGCTCCCACAGCTGACTCCGTAATGAGCTGTTTATTATAGTTCCCATAAGTGAAATCCATTAAGTCTGACAGAAATGCAGCGAAAGTTTACATTCCGCATCCGTTTGAGGGCAGTTTGGAATTAAATTTGCCCCTTCCCTCCTCCAGCCCAGCAAAGCTGCACACGATACTCAAATGAATTTTCCATCATTATTTTCCAGAAGAATAAGGCTGAACTTGAGCGGGCCCTGGATGATTTGGCAAGTTGTCCGACTCGTCTGCTCCGAGTCTAAATTTTCTCCCTTCCAGTGTCAGTTTTCATGCTTGAAAACTTGAAAGGAAGAAAGGTGGTTTGGGGATGCCATTGTTCCTTAAATCTTCTGCGTGAGTGATTGGATGTTTTCTATCCTCCTCTCCAGATTAATCTCAGTGCATTGGGGTTACTGTTACAGCTGGATGGAAAATGGAGTTTCCATTGTATGAGAAGTTCTGAGGTTTTGTCCCAAATCTAGACAGAAAACCAGTGTCTGTTACTGTGTTATAACTCAACAATTAATCCTCTTGGGTATCAATTACATTATGACCTTAATACAGAACGGCGAAGTCAAAATGAAGGATTTGGGGGTTTTATAAGCAAAATGTTGTCATAGTTTTAGACAAAAAGTTAAACAGAACCTAGATGTTAAAGTGAAACATTTCTTTTTGCTGTTGATTTATCAGTTTTCCACAGAAAACCATTCCAGGTACATCCTTTTCACCCAGTTTTATCATTGTTTTTAAGCACTGTCTAACACGGCACAGGCCTGGGGGGGTTTTCCAACTCTCCCGACAGCAGAGAGGAACTGGGAATTGTGTAGAGCAGAAAAAGGTGTGGAACTGGGAATTGTGTGGAGCAGAGAAAGTTGTGAACGGGGGCAGAAGAGAACAGACAGGACAAAATGGGCAATAGGGACCTGAGATAAAATCCTGAATCTATGGAAAAGTCCCCTCACCTCCAGTGCCGGGGGTCCCTGGGCACTGGGGGGTCCCAGAGAGCTCAGAGCTCCCCAGCACCCGCAGGAGAAGCAGCCGCTGCTCCCCGTGCCCTCTGCAGCAAAGGTGGGAGCATCACCTGGCTCCCCCTGGGGAAGGAGATGAGTCTCTCCCGCCGGGAAAGGCTCTGGAAATCGTAGCGATTACACGAACTGCGCCGGGAGAGGCTGATTGACCTTGGGGAAGCGCTTCATACCTCTGCAGATTGTAATCAGGTAATGCCTGTGAAGTGCTCCGAGGCTGCGGGCCCAGAGTGCTGTAAGATGATCCCAAAGGCAATAAAATAGGGAGAAATGCTGTCCAGCCACACACAGAACTGTACCCTTGAAATTACATTTCCTTCCTCCCCTCTCCTCCTCCTCCAAATGTGGCACCGATTTGTCAAGCCTGGACAGATAATCCAGGGCTGTGAGCCTGGTTTATCACCAGGAACGGCCGTATCACACCTGCACTGGGCGGAAGGGAGACTTTGATTAACGGAGATAAATCCAAGGGATGTTTGACGGTTGTAGTTTGTAAATCCAGCAAGAAAGGACTAATTTCTCTACGGCTGTGTTCGAGCTGGAGAGCCTGTCTGCATTAGCATATAAATGCATTTAAAGTGAGACAAATACTGGTGGCTCTGGCAAGCGGGATACCTCTGGAATCAGGAATGTAAACTGTTTAGAAAAGGAAACATTTCTGTTTAAATGTAAGGAAAAGGCGGCTGGGGAAGGTAAACATCCTCCCAGAGCAGAAATCACTGCGGAACTCGCCTGCACGTGGGGAAAGGTGGACGTGGGATTCTGGAGCTCTACCTGGGCACCGGGAGTAAATCCTACTCCAGGGAAGCTGTGGCACTGAAGCCTTGTGGGATGATCCCCACGGAGCAGGACAATTCCCAGCCAGAGAGCCCCAGGAGCAGCAGAGGGATGCGCACACCCTGCTCCGGGGGCTGCCAAACCCAGATCCATCGGGATAAACTCTCCTTCCAGATGGGGCTGGGTGATTTAGGAGTGCAGACTCATCAAGGGCTGGGCGGCTCCTTTGGTGTGTGCTTCCCAATTCCCACCGCCCAGGGCTCGCCAGCTCCGAGCGCGGCAGGAATGACAACAGCAATAAGGAAGCTTCAGAAGTCTTAATTAAGCAGTGACCCGAATTTCTCTCTCTCAGCCTGGAAAAGTTTAAGGTACAGTCAGGCCTATTCTGTAAGACAAGTTACCTCTCCAGAACCATCTACTGCACAACTCCATGGCATGTTTTTGTGGAGAAAAAAAGAGAAGGGAATGCTGGCAGAGGCCCGGGGAGGCCCCAGCCCTGCAGAATCTCTGTCCACTCACGCACGACCCTGCTGCAACACCAGGCTTGTCCAGATAGCCAAGATTTTGTCTGTTCATCACTCAGGGTTTGTTTTGGAAACAGCTGTTGGTCCGTGTGGTAAAAGAGAAGATGGAAAGTGTCACAGGAATGTGGTTGTCATGCGAAACCTTCCCCAGGAATGGCAAGGAGATTTATACTCTGCGTTTGCTTTTAATTTGATGCATATGGCTGCAGATGCCTGAGACTGGGGAATGGCACTCGCAGCCAGGACACATTTTTCAGGGATGGCTGGTGGCCGAAGGCAGGAGCAGAGCACGTTGCAGCCACACCACCCAGCCCGCGCCGGGAGGGCCGAGCTCCCGGCCCCCAGGGCTCTGGGGCCAACGGCGGTGTCCCCACGGTGTCACCGAGGTGCCTCCCCAAGCCTGGCCCTGAGCTTTCCCTCCTCTGTGCGTCCTGAACCTGGTGCTGCCCCTGGGCACACCCGAGCCCCCTGACACACGGCATCCACCCAGGGGTTGCCACCTGTGCCAGACCCTCAGGTGAAGCATCCCAGTCCTTTCCTGCCCCGCTCACCGTTGGCCGTCGCTTCCTTACAGCACTTTTAAACAATTCTCAGGTTTTTGAAGCCCTGCTTTGGTCAGGGGTGCAAGGCAGGCAATGGGGAATCAGGAGTTTCAATGCTTTTCTCTCCCTCCTTGTGTTTCTTTCGGGAAAAAAACAACCAAACACAAACAAACCCAAACCAGATGTGGCCTGGGCGCTGCGGACGGAGCGGGAATCTCACGAGCGGTGCTGGAGATAAACAAGGCTGGGCTTGTAAAATGGAGACTGGTGTTGTGCGGGGAAGGGGAGAGGGGTGAGAAGAGGATCTCATTTTCAAAGAATTAGAAAAATGTGATGCAACTCCTTTAAAAGAAAGGAAGAGAGAGGGAGAGCAATGCAGGGAATGCCACAAAAGTCATGTAGGCAGGAGCATGCAGCTGGCTGAGTTTGAAAACAAATGATTTTAATCAGCTGCTATTCAACTACTGTCAGCTCTGATTTACTGTTTGCAGCCAATTAAGGGTTTTTGGGGGTTCAAAGATCAGGAGTGAAAACCAAAAGCACGTTGTTGGAGGGGAGGAACACTGAAGCAAGAGCAGGAGTGGGGCTGCCCCAGCCCTTCCCTGGGGTAACCCACTGGTGTGGGATCAGGTCCCCACTGGTGTGGGATCGGATCCCTGCGGCAGAGGGGCTCACCTGGGTTTGGGCATCCTGGCTCAAGGGGTTCTGTGTCGGGGGGGGACCCCTGGGCACAGCCCCTTCCCCATGGCCGCCCTGCCCAGGCTCAGTGCAGCTCCCAGGATCCGGAGCTGAGGATGCCTCTCAGACCTGGGATACCCCAGTTCCTCTGAGCCTGTTCAAAACCCAGCTGCAAAGCTGGATAAAAGGAGCAGAGGACTTTGAAAGCGCCGTGATTAAATGAGACACGGTGTGCAGGGATGGAGGAGCAGTGACCTGCTGACCAATGACCACTGACCACGGTGTCCCCGTGTCCTTTCCAAGTTTGCTGCAGCACCGGCACCCACCCGTCCCAACACTCCTCTGAAAAAGGCGGCTTCAAACTTTATCCCTCTCACACCAAGCAAGTTAACGTCCGTAATCTAAAAATGACAAAATGGCTCGAGGTATCTTCCCCCTCTCAGACCATCACTAACACATTCGAGGCAAACAGTTCCAGCAGGGCTGTGATATGAGCTTTCCACAATTAATTAGTCCGGCTAAGTACTACGCAATGAAGAAAATTAAAAAGAAAAACTATCTTCCCAAGTCCGGAGCTATCTGGGTGTTTGCACAGCTCCCACCTTAGTGGCAGATAATAGTCTGGAGCCTTTGATCCTCTAATAACTCTCACAACTCTGGGTGCTGCTGGAGCGCCGCGGGCTGCGGCTCCGGGCAGCGCCTGCTCCCGGGATGTGCCGCGAGGAGCCGGCGTCTCGCCGCGTCCCACAGATTATGGTGGCTCCTGTTTGCCCTGAGATCTGCAGCTCCACTCGTGCCACAGTCTGCCACCGCGCTGTCTTTGTTCCTCCCGTTTAGCACTTTGATTTGTGCGGCTCTGCTGAGAATCTCCCTTGCAGCTTGTTGACTTATCACTCATCGCCGTGAGTTCCCATTCTCTCCCCTCCTGACAGCTTTGCCTAATGTACTTATTCATTCCATTTAAATAAATCGAAGCGGGCCTATGACAGCCGATAAGTGAGTCACACAAGAACAAACAGAAAGGAAGCACTGCAAATAGTCAAATGTCAAGTAGGAATGGAAAACTGTCCCTATAGCTCCAGCGAACCTTAGATGTCTAATATTTATGGCCAATTGATGTCATTAGAAAGTAAATAAGCCCTCTTATGCTGCATTACAAAAGATTAACTGCAAGCAATGGAGTTTAAATAGCACAGATAAGTGCAGATGGAAATAAACCTGTTTAAAGCTGGAAATATTTGCTGAACCTCCTTGCTGCTTTTAAGATAATTGATCTCTGTATATCTGTATTGAATCTCGCCATAAAAGCTTTGAAACGTCTTCTGGCAGAGCCCAGCTCACTCGTGACTCAACCTCTCCTTATCTCTCCAGATTGCAGAGGGTTTTTTCATTCCTCAGCACGCTGTGTGGGGAGCTCGGGGCCGGTGTCAGCACTTTCCATCCGGAGATGCTCCAGGTTGGGGTTGGAAATCCACCGGCCCCGGCTCCAGCCTTGCCCAGCTCCGGGTCAGACCCCCGGGCCAGGGGGAATGTCTCTCACTGTGCCTTTGCCCAGCCTCAAAGGACAGCAGGAAAACAAACAGCCCTGCAGTGACTGAAGGGAGCTGAGGGGCTCTGGAAGCAGCCCGGCGTGGGAGATATTAATGAGTTCCATTTTGCTGATGAGGGAAGCCAGCGAGAGAGGAAGGGAGGAGTGATTTGCTGCCCCGTGCCCACACTGATCTCTGGGCACGTCCCATGCAGGGCCGTTCCCGTCCCGACACCAGAACACGCTCCCAGCCCTGAGCTGGGCCAGCTGCTCGGGCCAGCCCGGGGGCTTTGGGAGACTTGTGCCCAAATCTGCCCGCAGGTGAGCGGCACCTGGGAGAGGGGCCAGAGGGCAGGGCTCCACACGTGCCCGTGGGAGGCTGAGCAGAGCTGTGCCCTGTGCAGACACTCCCACAGAGCCCGGAGAAGGCTGGCAGAGGGGCACACGTGGCCAAGGCAGTAACTCAGGCGTGGAACACAACTGCAGCCCCCGGCCCGAGGTCCCGGTGCCCTCGGCGGCCCCCGCCGGGCACCATCTGCAGCGGGACGCGGTGCCAAGGCAGCGCCGCACCGCTTGTGCACTGCAGAAACATTTATTTGATCCTCCAACTCTGCTTTCAGGATGATTAATCTGCGCCCGGCTGTGTGTTTAGGCTCTCCATAAAGGCAGGTGCATGTGTTCGTGTGCTGCTGCTGTCAGGGCCGTTAATGTAAGCGTCTGTTTTACAGCCCAATTGACAGCAGCATTGTTCTGGCAGGGTTACAGCTCTGACATGTGGAATCAATCTTTTTAACCTGTCAATTAATCAGTGGGCAGCTGTCAGCCCAGCTGAAAGGCCTGAAGGACAGTGCCCTTTCAATGGATTATACTGGATGCTCGGTGGAGTAAAATTGAACGCTTCAGTCTCAGGAACTCTCGCTGCATCCAGAGCAACGCTCCATCTCCTTCTCCTGCAGGAAACGACACCAGGCCCTCCTGCACGGAACCAGGCAGGGAGGGATGGCAGTGAGACACGCTGGCTGTGTGTGACACGCTGGCTGTGTGTGACACGCTGGCTGAGACGGGTCCAGAGCGCTGCAGGACAGGGGGAGAAGATCCCCGATCCCAGATCCCAGATCCCAGATCCCCGAGCACGGCCAGGCTGGGGCTGTGAGGTCACAGGCAGCAGTGTCCCCATGCTGGGGCCCAACACCTCAATCCTTGCTGCCCCCCAAGCCTCAGAGCAGTCCCTCGGTGAGCGCTGGGGACTGTCCTGGGTCCCCGCTGCCACCCTGCAGCTTCCCGTGCCACGCTTTGATCCCACAGCCACGGGAGCCACTGCAGGTAATTTCCTCCTGCAGTTTCTGTGAGTGATTTCCTTCAGCGTTTAAGTCTCTCCCACCATTTCCTTGCTATTTCCAGGGGTCGTTCCCACCCCAGGAAGGTGCCTGGGGGAGCTGACACTGGTCTGTAACACGATCTCCCTTCTCCCACAGCACTTCGGGGTCCTCTCTGTCACCTTTGGAGCAGGTGTTGGAAAGGGGACAGCAAACAGCCCCCTCAAAGTGACTCGGAGTGGCCAAGGTCCCCTGGCAGCGAGCAGCTCCGGCAGGAAACAAAAGCATAACCTTGAAAATGCAGCATTTCCCTGGTCCCCTCAGCCTAATGTTGTGTGGTGTTCGTTGAGCAGCCACTAATTTGATTCATATGAGAAGCTTGACCTTATTCCACCAAGTGTTTTGCAGCCTGGATTTCTCTAACTGCTTGTTTATAGAGAGTATATGGAGCATTTAATGTTTTTTCAGCTGTTTAGGAACTTGTTTTTTTTTTTTAAAGGCAGTCCCAAGGGAGCAGGGCACAAGCCACAGCCTCCCTCCCCCCTCGCAGCCATCAGGGTGCCCGAACCCCCTTCCCTGCTCTGGTGCTGGGCAGGGAGAAAGGATCATTTATTTGGTGGCTGCATCATTACGTGGAGGTGACTCCAAATGCCATTATCTTTGTTTAGCTCAAGCAGGGAGCAGTTAGCGCTCTCCGGGTAATCTATCTTAGGATCAAAAAGCTCTGGAGACACAGAAAAGCTCTTCTCAAGCCTTAATCTCTGAGCACCATCATTTTCTCAGCCGAGGAGGGGCAGGGACCTGGGTGCCAATGCCTTCCGTGATGAATTTGGATGATTGATCTTTCTAAACTGCTTCTTGCCTCCCTTGCCACGCAGGCACGGAGAGGTGCAGCGTTTATGGATCATCCCTGTGTGAGATGGCTGTGGACAATTAGTCACAAGCCAAGGAGTCCCCTCCTGCTTTTCAGCAAGGGGAACACGCTCAGGGGATCAGGATCTGCAGGTCTGGGTGCCAGGTAGGTGGCAAGGAATGGCAAATTGTAGGGTGGGAGGCAGGCACTGACTGTTTATTTGTATAAAACTCCTGATTATCTGCCCCAGGTCTCGGGTTGAACCTCGGGAGGGCATTGGCTCCCAGACATCTCCAGCAGCCACCATTCCCACTTGATTTATTCTCACATTGCACTGCAGGAAATAGAGAAATATTATCTCCTGTTTAGCACAGCCGGCGGGGAGGCAGAGCCCAGCCAAGGTCACGGAGCCAGTCTGAGGCACAGAGTGGCTGAACCTGGGTCCCTGTGCCCACCTGGGCAGGCTGAGCTCGGGGAGCTGGGCTGGGAGAGCTCCTGGCAACCCCCTGGAGAAAGACACTAAAGAAGAGCAAATAGCAACTGAGATATTCTCATCTGGGGCCCTGTTATAAGAAGTGGCAAGACTAAGCACCGAGTGGCTCCTAATTTGCTCCTGACTCTTTTAATCAAATCGAGCTTTCAGCCCTAATCCTCCACCAGGCTTTTCAGAAAAGACTGCAGCAAGATTATTCATCACGAGGAGCAGGAGCTCCGAGCAGTCATCAGCACCTGTTCTGCAGGTGACCCGGACCCCGGACCCTCCCCAGCCCTGCCAGGCCCCCTTGTCACTTGTCACCGAGGCGTCAGTGGCACCGCCCCTGGCTGGGGGGGACAGAGGGTTTTGGGGGGCTCGGAGGGTTTTGGGGGGCTCAGGGCCTGCCTGGGTAGCTGGATGCTGATGGGAATCCCGGGCCCCCTCTGCTGCCCTGGCGAGGTGCACAGACAGGCACAGCCTGGCTGTGGGAGTCGGGCAGAGCACGAGGCCAGACTGGGTCTAACAGGGTCCCCACGACCCTGCTGAGCTCTGCAGGGACACAGGCCACCCACGCTGGGGTTACTCAGCCCTGTCCCCTGCTTCTCCCCACCCTGGGGTCCTTATCCCGAGGTAAAATCCAAAGTGAGAATTCTCTCCCACGATTCCAGCACGCACTTGGATGCATTTGCACCTACCGATGATTTAGATGCCAAACACCCTCTCCCTCCAGCCACAGGAACGGGAGGATTTTAAGGTGAAATTGTCAGATCAAAGAGAGTTTACAGATCTCCTTTAAACAAATTTTTACAATAATAATTTCTCCGTGCGGTGTCTGCAATAAAAGCCAAGAGATGAGATGGCCGGGGAGCGAGCCCCGGCCGTAAATCACGGCGGGGCCTGTGCTGCTCCTGCTCTCTGCTGCCGTGGTTTATGGTGTCATCCCTGTCCCAGCATCCCCGCAGTGAGTTACAGCCTCGCAGGCAGCGGGTGCCCATCCATTATCCCACATGTAAACAGGTATTCAAATAGCAGCTCCAGAGCCTTCTCCCTGGCACTCAATCACGCCTGCAGCCTAACCCCGGCCCTGCCAAGGTCACGGCTCTGATTGCTCCTGCTCCAGCACGGCGGGGCCCAGCCAGCAGCTCCGACAGCCTCGCACAGCCTGATTGTCCCCCAAATTAACTCTGATGCTCTGTGCGGAATAATTCAGCAGCAGCCTGCTCTGATTACCAACCCCGAGCCCGGCTCCATCCCCACGGCAAAGGGGAGGCTCAGGGGAGGCTGGGGCTGCCCGGGGGCGTTCAGGGACATCCTCCAGACCTGCTGTGGGCTCTGCTGCTCTGGTGGGGGCCTTGGGCACCCGGGATCACAGGGGCAGGGGGTGCAGCTTCCAGACTGCCCCTCACGCGACAGAACCGCCCAGGCACAGCCAGACCCTGCCCTGTGCAGAGCCCACGTCAATGAGATTTGAAGGTGCTCAGCAAAACCTTTTAAAGGATCCTTGAAGCGGAATCAATAACCAGTTCATCATCCTCCCTGCTTCCCCTTCCCCCATGATGCCTTTTCTAAAAAGCAGCTGAGAAATTCCTCAGTCACTGCCCAACTAGCAGGCAGTAAATCTGCAGAATATAAAGATGATTTTCATTTCCATTGGGTTACTCTATTTTTCTCTCTAAATATTTCAGGGGAGCTCGATTCATGGCTTCTCCTTTGGCGTTAAAAGAAAATAATAATAATTTTTTGTTTAAAAGGTAGAGAGCAAAGCCCCGAGCGCTGGGGGCCCTGTATTGTGTTTCAAATGGTTCCCAGCTTCATTACCAGCTCTAAGCAAGTTCTGTATACATCACCTGGTTTAATTCAGCAATATCATCAGTGTCAATGGGCATCCAGCGGCTGCTGGCTATTGGTCATCTGGAGCTGACACAAACTCAATAAATACTCCATAACCCCTGACAGCCGCCAGCAGATTAGCCCGGAATGAGCGATGGCCCAACCAACACCTGCTGAACCAAATCACCGCCGTGAGTGATGGGCCCGTACCCAGCTCTGACCACAAGTGAGATCAGGGGAAGAATGATTTTATACTTTAAGAAAAGAATTAGAGATGGTGGCTGGAGTGATTGGAAAACCTTCCCGAGGTTTCTCACTCCTTCCTGCCCCCCTGGCACGTGTGAGCTGACCACGGGCTCCCAGCAACAGCAGCAGTTTTTATTATTCTGTACATTATTGATGCCACCACCAGTGACTTTATTTCATGTCCGAGCGCATTATTGCTCTAAATTATCATTTTAAGCTGTTTGCTGAGACCTTAACCACTGCTTAAAAATCAGCACTTATTTACAGGTAACGTCGTGCAAATGGAGCTTCAGGTGCAGCACAAGAACCTGCAGAGCTGATCCCAGAGACCGACCGGAGCTCAAACCACAGCACTGCACAAGGTCTGGGAGAATTAGGGGAGCTTAAACCCTGGTATCCATCACAATCCTGAATTTCTACTCACCTTGGGAAGTACAATCATGGAATCACAGAATGATTTGGGTTGGGAGGGACATTAAAGCTCAGCCCATTCCATTCCCTGCCAAGGACAGGAACACCTTCCACTACCCAGGCTGCTCCAAGCCCTGTCCAGCCTGGCCTGGGAGTAACCTGCAACCTGATTTTTAAAGTGTTCAGCCCCCAAGAAAACCACACGTAACACCAATACACCGGATAAAGGGGGCTAAACCAGAACGACGGGGCCACGTCCAGCTTTGAGCACGGGGCTTTTACTCTTTCACTGCCTCATTTCCCCCATATGTTGGTCAAGAACTGCTCTCTGCTCAGGGCCTTTTTGATCTTTTCCTCCACAATGAGACTTTTTTGGCTTGACTCTCTGCCCGTGTCATCTCGGGAGTGCTTCTGCAGCAGCAGAACCAATCTGGCGCAGGACTTGGCCTGGCTCCCCTGTGCCTCTGACAATCCTGGGCCCCCCAGCCCAGCACCCTGAGCTCCACATCCCTCCAGGGCTGCTCCTTGGGCTCCATTTCCCAGTGCCTGGCGCTGGTCCCTGGCTGGGACGTGTCCGTGTGGTGGGGACGGGATGGAGGTGACGGCCCCGCGCGTTTGATCGCGCTCCTCTCTGTCTGCTCAGGAGCTGTCAGCGATTTCACTACCCGGAGTAGCTGTCACTCCACTTTTGGCTCTAGGATCCTGTTTTGGTTCCAGCCCTTATCGAGTTTATCTAGAATCCTTCTGCTCATTTAAAAAGAAAAAAAAATAAAAAAGCCGCCCAAAAAAAATATCTCTCATTGAAAGTGCTTTTGGAGTTAGTCTGAGTCGGCTCCCGGAGCGCCCTGCGTGGGTTTGATGCACTCCAGCCTAATTGATGTCCCTGCGTTTGAAGAGCTGTCTGGATGAGGGGCCCGCCAAAGTCTTTCAGAGTAATGTGATTTGCTGGAGAGCCCTGGTGTAGGCTTGCAGAAACACTGCTGCTCCTGCTGCCAGCTTAAATCAGATACCAGCCTGACCTCGGCAAGCAGTGTCTTCTCCTATAAATTTTGGCATCACAGTGAGTTACATCATTCGAGCTGCATTATGTGCTGTTACAGACAAGAAGTCACGCAAGTTAATGTGGCATCTGGCTGGAATTTAAAGGCAAATGCACAAGGCTGGAAAATCCAAGCCCACCTTTGCCCTGGCACCCGCGGCTGCTCCGCCAGCCTTGCCCACGGCCGGGGCGGTTCTGCCCCCACGGGGCAGGGATGTGCTTCCTCCAGGCACAAATCCCGTATTTGCTGCTGGGAGGCTTTTCCTCCCCGCTCTGCCTTTGACAAGAAGACGAACAGGAGTCCCTCATCCTCGGGAGGCAGGAGCTTGGCTGATGGAGCTCCGTGGGGATGGCAGAGGGCGACGCAGGGAGGTCCCACTCGGGTCACCTGGCTGTGAGGGGGCAGGACAGGGCCCCACCCAGCCCAGGGCTCTGTGAGGGCACAGCTGCTCCCAAACACGACCCCTGCACATTTTCAGTCTCAGTCTCACCAGGGCTCCCCAAATTCCCAGCCGTGAACACTCGGCCCTCGTGTGCTGCCCAGCCTGTCCTCCCCGAGTCACCGCGCTCCAGCTCCCACTGGAGCAAAGAGATTTTCGAGCATTCCCAGGACCCCTCGGCTCCCCCCGTGTCCATCACCACGGCTCAGTGCCCCCCAGCCCCCCCTTCCCTGCCGTGACAGACTGGCAGCCCTGGAGAGAGCAATCACAGCCACGCTCACAAATGGGCACTTCTCTCAGCCCTGCTTAATTTGCTCCTCGCTGCTGTACAGAACCCCTCTCCAATTAACCAATTAGGAGATAATTTGATTTGCTCTATCAGGACTGCAGCCCACGGAGTGCCACGGTGGATGCAGGGAGCAAGTGCTGGCCCCACGTGCCAGCGCCGGGTCCAGCCCAAATTCCATCCCTGGAATTTTGAATTCTTCCCTGTCCTTCTGTCCCCGTCCTTCTCCAAAAGCCTGGGACAAACACTTGCCTTGGGTCTCGGGCAAGGCACCAAACACCTCCCAAATCCAGCACTTCCAGCTGCCCCTGCCCTCTATCTCGGGGAGGTGCTGCAAGCACAGACAATTCACAAGCATCCCTGAAGCAGCAGAGCCTGGACAGGCTGGGGGCTGCTTATTTTGGATAGATCCTTTTTTATTTAAGGGGGCTGGAAGGGGCATCATCCAAGTTTTCCAATTATCTCACACAGCAGTAAAATATTTCACATACATATGGTAAAAGTTTTTGAGTAATTTCCCTTCATCTAGGCTACGCAAAATCCTTCTGCCCAACTTTTAGGCTGTGTTAAATTATTGATTTCATTCTATTTTATACAAGCTGCTGTCCATTTTAATATAGGGGGAAAATAGAAACATTCTGGATTTTTCTTTCTGAGTACCACGGGATGGGGAGGCAGAGACAGAGGCTCATCCGTGTGCAAACCACTCCACGAATTTTCCAGAGAAGAAAATCTGTTTTCTGCTCTGGTTTGGATCTCACTGATGGTACAAACACCGCTGTGTGTTCAGAGGTTTCTGTCTCCTCCTGCCAGGAAACACCAAGATCTTAGAGACACCTCGGGATGGGGGCAGAGATGATGGGTGGGGAGGAAACAGACCATCGTATTACAAAGCACCTGGTGAAAAACTACAAATGGATCATCACATTTTCTCTCTACCCGGCTCTGCCTTGAAAGACTTTTTCACCATAATTGTAATTGATGTTTTCCTTCGCCCTTGTGAAATGGTTTAGTGGTTTGGAAATGATTTAAAGGAGGGATAAATATGCAAAACCCTCCCAAGTTTGTGTCAGGCTGCAGGGACGGACCACGAGGCCCCTGGCATTGACTGATCCCCTCGGGGAACTGATCCCTTTGTCAGGCAAAACGTGACACCCTCAGAAGGTTTCTGACCCCCTCTGAGCTGGCCGAGGTGGATTCTGAGCTGTGTTGGGTCAGTTTTAGGCCAGTGCTGCTGGGAGCTGCCCCAGGACACGGCTGGGGCCTGTCTGTGCCCCTGGGGACAGCACTGGCCGGGATGTCACCGGTGTTCGTCAGCACCGGGGACAGCCGAGGCAGGGCTGGGAGTGCCCACAGCCACACCAGCATCACCCAAAGCTGGCTGGGACATCCCCCCCTCCCTGCTGCTCCGAGGGAAAGGATCTTCCTGCAGGATAACCTGGAGGAGAAGGGCACTCTGGAGAAAGGGAACGATTCAGCTCCAGGTACCTCTGAGCGCTGCACAGTCCACTGCAGGTGACAAAGGGACACGTCCCCAGAGCAGGACAGCAGCAGGGCTTTAGGAGACCACATCGGTGAAGTCCTCCAGCCCAGGACATGAGGGGAGCATGAGATGGAAAAATCCCACTGAGGGGATCCCCTGAGAGACCCCTGGGTGTTTCCTCCACGCTCCTGAAGCCCAATTACCACGGGGTCAGAAACACCCGGGGTTTGCTGGCCTGTCCAACGTGCCAAAACTCTGGAGAGGGCTGGAGAGGAGCTGCGGGGTGACAGCGGGGTGGGGGCTGGCTGAGTGCCCATGGAAATGAGGATATTAATGAAGCTGAGTGCGTAATAAATTGGAATTTATTGTACAATTAGCACCTAGAACCTCAGATGGGAGCCTCTGCTATTTTAAATCTAAATAAATAACTACATTAACACTACCCCTACCACTTGTTTTTTGTAGCACAGCCATGGCCCAAGTAATTTACTAAAAATAATGAGCCTGGCTCAGTGAAGACCAGCAAGACTCTGAGACAGCTCCACGGGGTTACATTCACAAAGGGATGTGCTCCAGATGGGATTGGTGGTGTGTGGAACCAGGAGAGGGAAGAACTCAGGAGCCCAGAGCTGCCCCAGCACAGCCAGGCTGGCACCCGAGCACAGCCCAGAGCCCTGCAGAGCCCCCACCTCCCTGCAGAACGCCTTCCCAGAGAACCACCGAGAGTCCTGAGATGTTGTTATTGTTGTTGTTATTATTATTATTCTTTTAAAAAGTTCCTTCTGCAGACTGCTGTGCCTGTGACATTCCCTTCAAGCCGCAATAACCAACCTGTCACAGCCTACAAACGCTGACAATACAGCGCCGTGTGGGGCTGACTTAATAAACCTCATTTACATTCATTTTGATTCGCTCAGGCATTGAAAAACATTTCACAGGGAAAAAGAAATAAGTAGGAACCTCTCCAAGCTGACATGATGTTTGCTGATATGATACGAACGGACTTAATAGCAGCACGTATGAGAACATGCATTCCTTACAATATTTGCAAATGGGCTTCTTTTTATTTACTTGTGATTTTTTTTTCCCTTTCTTTTCCTCCTTTGTGCTGTGGAAGCAGCGCTGTGACCACAGCTCTGTGCCACGGGCAGCCCCAAGTGCTCGTGTCCTCAGCGTCCCTGCGCCAGGGTGACCCCTGGGGCGGGCGAGGCACAGAACCACGGAGTGCTTTGGGCTGGAAGGGCCTGCAAGGACCAGGTTGTTCCAACCCCTGCTCCTCCCTCTCCTCCGCAACGTGCTGGGTTGGTTCTTGCTGCAGGTTTTTACTTTTGCTCCACGACCTGAGGCCCCGCTCCCCAAATTCCCTTCCTACGCTCAGTCTGAGCTGGTCTTCCCAAACCCGGCCAGTCCAAGGCTTCCAGCGGTGAAGGCCTGTGTGGGTCCCACCTTTGGGGTGAGCCCAGGCTGGGTGGGGCTGGGCAGGGTGAACTGCCAGCCCCCCGCCCCGTCCTGGATGAAATGCAGCCGCTCAGCTCCAAGCCACGGGCTGGGAATCTCCCCAAAGTCGCCTTTTTTACGCTCTGTCCATCCCTTTCCTCAAGCCTCCATCCCTTCCCTTCTCTCCCAGTCTGCATCACAGCCCCAGCAGCACAGACCAGTTCCCAGTGCCCCTGTGCCACTGGGAGCTGCGCCGGAGCCTGCACAATGTTGGAGGGGTCTCAACTGGGCTAAAAGTTTATTTTACCTCAAAGGGTGATAAACACACGAGGCCTGGTGGTTCTGTTATTTCTGCTGAGCTTTTTCCTGCTGACACTGGTTTAAAATAAGTTCTCTTGATTTACATCTGCCTAAGATCAGAAGGGAACAGAAGGAGTTTCAGCAGAACAGGATCCTGCAGATGAACACTCGGGGCTCGTTTGCTTTCTCTTATCTGATTTGCATCACTTGGAGAGACAGTTTAATTTCAAGCACTGGCCCTGAGCAATTGAGAACAGGAAAAAAAAATAAAACTCCTAAGCCCTGAAAAAGTCTCACAATTAAATGAGCTGGGGAGGTGTGAGGAGCTGGGAAACCTTCCGGGAAAGGGGAAAACAAGACCCCAAAATGAGAAATAACACCGAGGGGAAGGCAGGGGGGAAAAGGATATTTTGCCACGGGTGCATTCCAGTGGCACTTCAGGAAAAACTCAGAGCCTGCTCAGCCACAGCACAGTCTGAACCCACACGAGGTGACATCACCTGTGACATCACACATGACATCACCTGTGACGTCACACCCCACCCAGCTGCTCTGATGAGCCACAGCCCCTTGGTTGGGGTGAGCCGAGCTCCCAGCTCTGTTCGTGGCCCTCTCTTGCATCATTCCTTGAAAGCAGCCATTATTTGTGCCAAGATCTCATCCACAGCCCACCCAGCCTCTCTCCTCCCCCGTCCTGGCTCGCCCACGCTCTGTCCCAGCCACCTCTCCTGGCTCCCAGGTGCCCACGAGCCCTCGGGCCCCGTTCCTCACTCAGGGGGGAGATGCTGCCCGCAGAGAGGGGTGAGAACCCCAGCTCAGAGCCCCGATCACCCCGTGTCCCTCGCGCACCTGCGGAGCTCTCCCTCAAAGCGTCACCGTGCCGGGGTCCCCCTCCCTGGAGGTGCAGAGCCCCCCGTGTCCCCTGGCAGGGACATTCCCAGGAATCCTCCCAGCACAGCCCACCCCTCACCCAGGCGAGGAGCAGAGGGGAAAAAAATGAAAGAATATTGAACTTCTAATGCACTGTAATTACCAAATGATCCTATCTCAGAAGCAATGGGGCCCTGTGGGATTTATTGCTGTATTAACAGTGGTTTTCCATTGCATTACTTAATGAATAATGTCTAGGCTAATAGCACACACAAAAGGAAAAGAGAAGCAAAAAAAGGGGAGAGAACACAACTCCAGTGTAATTATTATTTCTTCTAATGCAGCCACTTCTTGCATAAATACCCATCTCTCTTTATTGGGTTGTTGTTTAAAAAATGTTCCCTATTAAATTGCCATCGGTGCAAGGCATATATTATGGTTATAATTTTTCCTTCTGCCTTGCAAAGGTATTTCCCCAGTCCCTAATGCTCTCGCACACCCAGCTGACCACTCAGTGCCATCCACCCCCCGGTGCCACCCTGGGCTCTGCTCCCCGGGCCCCCCGAGGGCCGCCAGGATCTCAGCTGTGCAAACAGCCCAGCCTCTGTTTATTTTGGTAGCCTCACAAAATATTTATGGAGAGTCATTGGAGCAGAAAGGCTGAATGGAGATCATTGCAATGTGTCAAATTAAAGAGTGCTTAATGCTGCCTAATCTCCTGGTAATTGCTGTTGTGGCAGCGATGGCATCGGGGCTGGGTAAGGAAGCTAATGACAGGGAGAGGGCTGCTCCTGGCACCAGCCAGCTCCCACAGGTCGGGCCTTTCATCTCTATTTCCATCTATATTCTGACCCACTTATTGATCGGAGGACCCCTCGCTGCTCCAGCCCATCCTCACTCACAAACAGGAGTCGCCTGCCCAGGGCAATGCCCCAAACCCAGGTGCCCCTGCCCCACGGAGCTCATCACCCCTTCAAACACCTCAGACAAGGGAGATTTGTTATCCCCATTGCAGAGCAGGGGAATTAAAGCATCCAGAGACCAAGAGACCCAGCAAACAATAATAATAACAATTATAATAAAGGCTACTTGCAACTGCTGATGCTCATCTGCACTTTGCAGAGTTTGTGTCGCACTAATTACCGGGGCTGTGCCTGATTAGCCCCGGGTTCACTGGGGGCTTTTTGTGCCTCCCGTCACTGAGAGTCAAAACCAACCCCCTGTGGGGCACGTGGGACTTCCACCCTCATGGTTTGCCTCGGTTTTGTCCTTGACGAGGTCAGCAGGGAGAGGAGAAGGGAGCCATGGCCTGGTGGGTTCCAGAGGCTGGACTGGAGACAGGCACCGGGAAGGACGAAGGGGCCCTTGGGCACATTTCTGAGTGAACAGTGATTTTGCTCCCTAAGAACCCTTCTCTCTCTGTTCAGTAACAACCCTGCTTTTGGAACAGCAAACCCATTGCCCTGGCAACCAGCTGTGATGTCAGAGGAAATCAGCTCCGACATCCTCCGGGGAAGAAGCAGGAGCCAATAATCCTGGAGCGAGGCAGATCCACATCCCGACACCAGGTACCCGGGACCAGCCCTGGGAAGGAGCTCTGTGAGCTCTGCCACAGGCCCGGGCCGGGCACATTTTCTGGGCAGAAAAGTGCGAGTCAGCATTCCCCAGCACCACGAGCACTCAGGGAGCCGAGCCCTGGCACATCCCGGGTGGTGCCTCCTCTCCCACCGGAGCCACGGCCCGGGGTTGTGGCAAACACCGACCACGCAGGGGCTTCCCCAGAGCCTCGGGGCTGCCCGTGTCCCCCTGCTGTGGGGCAGGACGGGGGAGAAGCCCCTGGCTGGGGGTGGGAGCTGGGGGGACGCGGGAAGGGCTCTCCAAGGGGAGGGGGCTGAACCGGTCTGTTCCAGCTACGGAGCGCAGCAAGCGAGAGGTTCATCATTAACTGTCAAACAGCGGTTTTAATCAGCCCTGCTCCTCGGTGGAAGATAGATTTAATATCAAGGCACATTTTCAGAGCCATTAGTTTAATTATGACAGGTGTCTGCAAACTGGATGGCTCCGCTTTCAGCTCTGAATGACAGCGCTTAATTCCACGGGCCCACAGGGGCCATGAGGGTACTTTACAAAAATGAGCTTCCATTAAAGCATAAGTGTTTCTTTCTTTCTTCCTTCCTCCTTTTTTTTTTTTTTTTTAAATACATATATAAATATATATTTCTCCCCTTTTGTTCTCTCTTCTCTACTGAGAAAATGAGAGCTGATCAGAAAATTGCCCTTTAGTGGAAGCCAAAATAATTTTCCTCGCCCATTAGGACGGGTATTGCAGGTTAGGAAGGCTGTGCCCCGTGGTCTCTGGCCAGGCAGAAGCACAGCAATTTGCTGCTTAACCTTCCCATTATCCACCTCTCTCTCCAGTGTTTTCCCAGTAAACAGGTAAATAACCAATAATAACAAATAATGGAAGGTTTGGGTGCCTGTAAGATGCTGTTTACCCCGAGCAGAGACTGAGGCGGGTTGCCCTGAGCCCCTCCAGGTGTGCTGCTGGGAGCTCGCCTGGCTCCAGCACCGTGTCCAGCCCACCGCACCTCGTATCCACCTGATATAGGCCCCAAAAGTCTTCCTTGTTCCCTAAAAACAGAGAGGTTTTCCATGGCCACCCTTGGGGCAGGGAGGGGTAAACCCACTGGGACTCCCGCAACTTTCGGGAGGTTTGGGTTAACTTCGACAACACCACGGCTCCAGGCTCGCCCGGAGCCTTCAGCCCAGCCCTGGCCGTTCATCAGCTCCCCGAACATCCCCCATTCCCTGCTGGAAGCTCGCTCCGGTTTCCCCCGGGGCGGATGGAGGCTGCCTCCCTTTGTCCCATCAGCTCCCGCCGGACAGCGGGCGGGGGTGCGGGGAGGAAGGGGAGCAGGACGGGCCCGGCCCCTGCATCATCGGCAGCCCCGCATCCCGCGGCTCTCCCGCACCCCGGCGCTCTCCCGGCCCCGCATCCCGCGGCTCTCCCGCACCCCTGCGCTCTCCCAGCTCCGCATCCCGCGGCTCTCCCGGCCCCGCATCCCGCGGCTCTCCCGCACCCCTGCGGCTCTCCCGGCTCCGCATCCCGCGGCTCTCCCGCACCCCTGCGCTCTCCCGGCCCCGCATCCCGCGGCTCTCCCGGCCGCACAGTGACCTCTGCTGCAGAGCACAGCAGCTGCCAGCCCGGCTCGCAAAGCCTCCACCCGCAGGCACCTCCGGGGATGTTTCGCAACACCCCGAGTCCCTGCCCGTGACCCCTCGCCCCGCTCCTGGGTCCCGCAGGGGCAGATCCATCCCACAGCAGCTCCCCCGTTCCTGCCGGGAGCTCCAGAGGGCAGAAAAGGAGATTAAAGGTGCCGCGGCGAGTGCTCAGACTGCCTGGGACGTGCTGCCCACAGGTTCTCAGCAAGGGAAGCGTTTCTCCAGCCCTCCCAAGACAAAATTCCTCCAGGCCGGGTCACCCCAGAGCTTTGCCCCGGCACCCCGGCCTTGCCCTGCTGCTCTGCCACCCCTTGTGCCACCTCCTTCCCTGGGCAGCTCTGCACAGCCCGAAATGTCCCCAGGCAGCTCCTGCTCAGGGACCCTCCAGGCTGGCACCCGGAGCGCCCGGCTGGGCTGGCACAGCAGGGCCAGGAGCAGCAGGACCTGCCAGAGCTCCTGCCCGGGATGGCCCCGAGGGCTCCGGGTGAGGGGACGGAGCCTGGAGCTGCTCCTTTCAGCCCCCGGGGCCCTCGGCTCCAGCTCGCTGCAGTCTGGAGTCTTTCAGGCTCTTTCCGAAAGGTCAAAAGGAAATATCACTTCTACTTTTCCCCGAGCCTGATGTTGAGCACTGAAGTCTCCAGCCAGCCCTGAACGCTGTTATTTCTTGCTCCTAACTCACAGGGTCCCTCGTTATCTCCACATGTCTGTGACCTTTCTGTCAAGTGTTTAGGAGCTGATGGAGGAGAGTTCAGACGTGCCAAAGCCATTCCACGTGTGAGACAAAACACACCAGCCTCAAAGGGTGGCAGGGAAATCCCTGCTCACCCAGCACTCCTCCCAGGAGCCCCTCCAGGAGCCCTTCCAGCCCCTGCCGCAGGCACAGAGACACCCCTGGGTCCCCCCTGGTGAAAACCAGCAGAGCTCCAGGTTGGCACTGCTGAGCCCTCCTGATTTCTCAGCATCCAACAAAGACTCCTGGAGCCCTGCCCTGAGCACCGAGGGAACGGGAGAGGCCTCCAGGACCCCTCTCTGCTGCTGCTTCTACAACAGACTTGTTCCAGTGGTGATGCCAAACTCAGAAATGCAAAAATGCTCTGGGGAGACTCCGGCGTTCAAAACTTAGAGAGGCTTGGAGATGGGGAGAGGGACTGGGAAAAAAGATCCAGGTGATGGAGGCACCCAGCATGGACTGGCTGTAAATGGAAATCAGCCCAGAACACGTTCTGGAGGTTCTGTACAACCCTTCAGCACCCAGTCACCACTTAAAACAATTCGTGAGCACAGCCCAGGGGTGCTAAACTCCAGAAAGCCACTGGGATTTCGTAGGAAAGAGACATTTTCAAGATCCGTGACCAGAGTTTACAGCAAAGTTAATTCAATTTCTGCACAGTTTTCCAGTTCCTTAAAAAACCACAAACCGCCCCCCCCCCCCAAACCCCTCCAAAACAAAACAAAAAAAACAACAATGTGTTTCTCCAAAACACAGTCCTGTCCCTTCCCTTTCACCCCTTTGGAAGGGGCTCTGCCCTTGCCCCTCCCCAGGAGGGCTCTGGCAGGTTCCAGCACCAGAGGAACCAGGGAGACACAGCAGAAGTTATTCCAGTCCCACCACACGAAATCACGACAATTCCAAACAAAGAGCATGGGAGCCCGGCAGCGGGAGAGGCCGAGTTACCAATGCAGCCCCAGCTCAGGAGCTGACAAACGAGGCAGCTTCGAAATATTCACCCTGATACTCAACAACCCAAACCCAGAGCGGGGCAGCTGCTCCTCTGCTGCACCCCACTGTCTTCAGGGCCACCGAGGGCCAGGAGAGCCAGGCACTGCTGTGGTTTCTGTAACTCAGTGCCTTTTTCACAGCGTTTTACTGCAGAAAAACACACGATCAGCAGGGAAAGGGATTCCCCTCCTGGTTTCGAGGCCATTGCTCCTGAAGTTGGGAGCTCAAGGGGCATTGGATTGGTGTCAGAGGAAGCCCAGCAGCTCCCAAGCACCTCCTGCCTCAGGGGAGCCCCTCATGCCGTGGACCCACACCTGGGGGTGCTTTGGGGCAGGAGCAGCCACGGCTGGCTCAGAACTGAGCCCCGAAGCAGGACACAAAGGCTCGGGAAGGGCCAGAGCAGCCCAGTGACCC
Organism: Cnemophilus loriae; assembly: GCA_013397755.1. NCBI lineage: Eukaryota > Metazoa > Chordata > Aves > Passeriformes > Corvidae > Cnemophilus > Cnemophilus loriae. Next base: position 396,830 of record VZTF01006317.1, on the reverse strand, counting down.
CAGCAGCTCCCAGCACACCCGGGCTGCTCAGCCAGCACCCCCCAAAACGCATCTGTGGGGTCCTGCGGGCACAGCAACGATGGGAGGGAGCCTCAGCAGCCCCCCGAGGACCCTCACTCCTCACTCGGGCTGCAGGGAGAGCCTGGGGAGCACCAGCCACAGGAAAATCTCCTCAGCCCCTCCCCTGTGGCCCCACACCCGGGCCCCTTCACTGCTCTCAGGTCAAAATGAAACCGTCACAGGCAAGAAACCGGCGGAACAAAGCTTGAAAAATCCCCAGAGGCTTTGAGCAAACACCTCCCCACGCTGCTGCTGCTGCTGGAGCATCTCATTATTTGAGGTGAACACATGATTTCCAGCGCTGACTCAGGCTCCCAGCGCCGGGGCTGCCGCCTTTCCGAGCCCCGGATCACCTGCAATCCCCACCAAACTGTGGGGAGCCAGCGCTAAAAGCAGCAAGCCTGTAATTTCATACGCCGTTGCTGGTTTGTTTCCTGCTTTCTGCTCTGACCTTGATATTTCTGTGGGCCCAGACAGGCGCAGCAAATGGAAAAGCAACATCGCTTTGCTCCCGTGCAGAGCTGCTGCATCACAGGAGAGGCGGTGAATTTTTATGCCTGGTGGCAAATACACAACCCATAATCCCGAGCAAAAAGCATTACCTGTGGCGAGCAGGCTCCTGCAGCAGCTCGGGGACGCGTTCCCTCGGAGAAACTGGCAGGAATTTTCTTAAGGTCAAGCTCTGACTCCAGGAGGGACAACAGGAGATTTTCCAGGCTGCCAAGCAGTCACCTTGGTGCTGCTCAGAGCAGCGGGAGCCTGTTCACTTGTCTTTCACTGGGTTTGAAACACAAAATAATACAGGAAAAAGAGAAAAAGGGCACCTCAACAGCGCTCCAGAGCTCAGCCCTGCAGAAAGCAGTGCCCATACCCAGGTTAGAGTTCCTGCTAAACCCCCCCTCACGGGCTGATTGCACTGGCCACGCTAATTAGGGTTGGGGCAAGCACAATAAACGCCAGGTGGTTTGCCTTTGGCAGCTCCTCCTTGCCCTCACCCAGCTGTGGATGCCCCATGGCAGCTGGCTGTGCCCAGGTGGCTCTGGGGGAGCCCGGGGTGTGGCACAGCGAGGGTCAGCCTCGTCTGCCTCGTTGGAAGGGACAGGATGAGAGGAAAGGGTCTCTAGGGGATGTTTCTTCATGGAAAGGGCTGGCACCATCCCTGGTGAGGATGTGGCCCTTGGGTGTGCCCTCAGCCCCTGCTGTGTCGCTGGCTGTGAAGAGGAGGTTGCACAGTCCCACCCCACCAGGATATCTTGCATTCAGGCCCTCGAGCGTAAACCTGCTCCTGCTTTGCTCCCCAGGAGTTCCCGGGGAGGAAAAGCTCATTTTGCTGGTCTGGGTTGAGCCCCTGGCTCCTCTTTCCATGCCCACCCTCAGCCCTGGGCTCAGGGCACTTGTGGTGCTTTCATTAAATCCTGTTCCTGTGCGGGGCATTAAATGTGGCACCTGTTTAAGCCAAGTCTGGGGTGCCTGAAGGGGAGGCACAGAAGATGTTTCCTCAGCATTTATTGATATCAAAGTATAGATTTGTATTGCTGAGGCCTCGGCTGTCGGGCTCTGAACAGAAAATCACTCTCGACGCAATAAAACCTCTCAGGCTGTTCAGCTCTGCTAAAGCAGCTCCTGCCCAGCATTTAATTACCAGATCTGGGCTGAGAAAACCAAACCAGCTGGATGGAAAGGGACAACTTCCCCATCCTGCAGCACAGGGATGGGCCCTGGCCCTAATGTGTCCCTGAACAGGCCCCTGACAGGAGGAGAAGCCTCTTGTATGGTGCAAGAAGATAATTAAAAAAACCTTCAGAAGGGTTGGGAGCATGAAAATTTCTGGCTCTGTCGTCTCTCTGTTTCTGCAAGCAGCAAAAGATCCATAATTCTCACACTTAATGTAATTCCAAGGCATCTAAAGTGATTTACAGTCAGTTTACTCAATACTTTCAGCTTTATTTAATGTAACAGTTATGGCACATAAAAAGTTTATTGAAAATCCTTTGGGAGTATGATTGAGTAAGAAACAGTCATTGCTAATACCATTACAAGAGCTGAGGAGAGGGATCCCAGCATGTTCCCTGGGTGACCTCTGTGGCTCTGTGATCCGAGGCCACCCTGGGAGGGGACGCGGCCACCCCGTCCTGCCCTGGCGGGGAGGGGACGGCCTGGAGGCATCTCCTGGAGAGCCTGGGGGCTGCTGTCCTCACCAGTGGGGTGGGGAGGAGGGCAGAGGAACTTCTGGGAAGCTCAGGGGGGAGGAATTTCCCTCCTGCCAAACTCGCTCCATTGAGCGGATATTTATTTCCGTATTTCCGTGTGCAGGCAGAGCTGAGCCTCTCTCCCAGAGCAGAGGAGCTGTTTTGGGTGGGATGGGATGGAAGTAGGGTTGCAGGAGGCTGGAAGTGCAGGGATTGTCCCCAGCTCAGCTCCCTCCTTGGCTCTTCCAGCATCTCTAGGATGCTGAACTTGTCCCCAGATGTGAAATTGCAAAAGATGTTAATTTGCCTTCGCAGTTAACAACCATTACTTTCACCATCGTTACAGCAGTGACTCCAATTTAATAATTGCCAGCACTGGTAGTGAGAACATCCACAGCGGTGAGCAGCTCTCAACATCAGTTTTTGCTGGATATTCTTGCAGTGCTGGCAGCCCACCAGGGCTGCCTGGAACGACAGAAGAATCACATTTATCTTAAGAGGTGAGAAAACGAACAAAATCTCTGTCCCTGTCGCTTTGGCAGCACCCCCAGGCTCCAGCCAGAGTCCAAACCCAGTCTGTCCACGGGGATAAACAAACCAGGCCACAATCCCACTGGAGTGAGCTCCCAGCTGCTCCATCCCTGCTGCCAGCCTGGCTGAGGGCTTGGGAGGAGGACTTCAGCCTGGCTGGTGCCACCGCTGGTGTCCCAGGAGATGTGGGCACCAAGCCCCCCTGCCCTTCCCGTCCCCCGGGACACTTCCAAGGCCTCTTTCCTCAGCCCTGCTTCCCCACACGCCACTCGTGTTCTGCAGGGCTCAGAGGTGGAAGGTGGGCAGAGCCAGCCCAAACCAGCCCGGGAAGAAAAGAATCCGAGTGCCCTGAGTAAAGGGAATAAATAGGCAGTGAAAGAAAAACATGTTCCACATGTGCATGTTCCATAAACAGAAAAAGGTTACATTTTTCAGATAAGATGGATGATGGATTGTTTAGCTGTATTTGTCAATCAAGTATTAAGACTTGCAGAATTAAAATCAGAGCAGTTCAGAGATGGGTTCCAAGCTCTCCAAAACATCAGGTTTGGCATTTCGATAGCTCTCAAGCTATCAACTCTAGACACACAAACAGAGAGATGGATGGGTGATTTGGAGAAGAGATGGAGACATTCTTTCAAGAGGAATTTTTTTTTTTTCTTTTTTTCCAAGAGATGATTTGCGTGTGCCAAGAATTCAGCCTGGGGAAAAGTCCAAATGTAGCATTTCCTCTCGCTGAAACTGGGGCTTGGCCCAAAGCGAGCTGTGGCTCGGCAGCCCCGCTCTCAGCAGGGACAGGGACAGGGTTGGGGAGCCTCCAGCCCAGCCCTGGGTGAGCAGGGATGGGCACGGCCACACCGGGCTGTGCCCAGGAGAGCACCCGCAGGTGCCCAGAGGGTGGTGGGGGAGAAGGGCAGGATTTGGGGCCGGAGCTGGCAGGAGAGGCTCCTCCAAGCCCACTGCTGTTGGACAGAAATTCCTAGAAACAGATGCAGCGAATTCAGAGCTTTAAAGGCAGTTGTGGAGTCTGGGGTCTGCTGGGAGCAGCCTGTGTATCTTATGGATTAACGTGCTATTATTACATTACTCTTTAAGCTTCAAAGGTCTGCCAGGAAACCTGAGCCCGCTATCTATTGAATGACATTTTAAGAACAAATAATACATTAATATATTTAATTTGAGAATAAACACATACATTATAGGAAGGGATTTTGTCTATGCTGATAAGTCAGTGCCTGACCTTTCTGCTGCAATCCCTGGGTGCCGAGCCAGGGCCTCTCCCTGGGAGCCCAGCCCCAGCTCTGCTCCTGCGGCTCTGAGCCGCGGCCGCCGCCTCTGCAAGCGGCAGCTCAGCCCTAATTATCCCTTCGACGCTAATCTGCAGCTACACTAAATCTTGTTGCCTCAAATTAGTTAATCAATTAAGTGTCAAACCACAAAATGTTACTGATTGTGGCCTGAATTTATTGCCTTGGCACGCGATTCCATCTGCTGCTCCCTCCTGGCTCCGGTTCTGGGCTGGAGGGCTTTGAGCTGCCCCAGACCTTCAGGGAAGGGTTCACGGAAAGGAAAGGGCTGGAGGAGCAAAGCCCTGCTCCCGGGAAGGAATAACCCCTGAGCTGGGATATACTGGGGGCAGGGTTTGGGGGGCCTGGTGGGCACCAAGCCGAGCCAGCGGCGTGTCCTGGGCACGTGGGCTGTGCCAGGCAGGGCAGAGGGGACCCTTCCCCCAGAGCTGTGTCCTGCTCTGGGCTCCCCCTCACGCGGCCAGGCTGCAGAGAGCCCGAGGAAAGACCCTGGAGGTGATGAACCCCAACCACCCTGTGGTGCCTGAGCCCGGAGCCCCAGCCCCTGCAGGCTCCACCTGGGCTCTGACAATTCCACAAGGCAGAAAGTCCCACGGTTTGCACAGATTAGCTTGGAAAATTTTAGAAGATGATCAGTGTTGCTGAAAGTCTTTTCAGCTCCAGAGAGGGTTTTTCGTTTTTAGAATTTCAACAAAAAGATGAAGCTGATAACTGCAACATTTAGCTTTTTCAAAAGTTGTGAAAATATTCAGCTTTGGAAAACATTTCTGGTCAAAAAATAAAATAGTCTGCTTTCTTGGAGACAGTTTCAAAAATAAATGTCAGCCTTTTAAGTGTGTATTTGAAAGAGGAAAGATTTTTAGGAAGAGGTTTTTGGGTTTGTTTGTTGTTCTTGAAAAACAACAACCACTTTTCAACAGAAATTTCAGTTCTCAGGGGAAAGCTATTTCTCATTCAAATGATGTTTGGAAGACAAATGTTCACCCAGTTCTGGTCCCCGGGGCTCCTGTTTGCACCAGCGGTGAGGCCAGGGGTTCTCCTGTCCCCACTCCCAGCTCTGCGGCCAAAGCCACGGGACAAAGGTGGGTGTGCAGCTCCCAGGGTGACACCGGGCCGGCGATGCCACCCTGGGAGCAGGGGAAGCTCCTGCTCCTCCCACTGCCAGCATCCCCTCCTGAGGAGCAGTTAAAAATGCAAATCCAAAGGCCAGACTTGGGGAGAGGCAGCGAGGAGCGGTGGGGGAAAAATTGCCAAAGCCAGGTTTATTGATCCCCAGTCGAGATTGATGGCACAATAAGAGCAGGAGGCGAAGAGTGATTTTGCTTTTGAAAACGTTGATGAATAAGCACTCAGGGGCAACAAATAGCTGGACTCCCCGGATGATGGACGGCGGCAGCAGAACAAGATGCATTTTTATAAATGGGTGAAAGGAGAGGAGGACTTATTAAAAAAAATGAATGACCACACGTGGCAGGGATATGCCACTGGGGAGAAGCCAGCCATTGATTTATGTGCACTACTGGCATTTGAAAATTCAATAATAACATTGACAAATGAGAGGCAAAGCTGGCCAGAGGACAGCAGAGAACTTGGAGTGGAGAAAGAAAATGCCAAGGTCAGGATGAAGGAACAGAAAAACATGCTTATGTTGGAAAGGTTTTGAGTTAACTCATCTATATAAAGACATTAAGAAAAATCACTCCGGGATCAGAGCTCGCCCTCGTGACGGTGGCACGGCCGGGGGAGCAGCAAACGGAGGGGCCGTGGCACCCAGTGGAGCTCTGGGGATATCTCCCTGCTGGCTCGGGGAGCAGGGATCACAACCTGCCCCTCCTGCTGCTGATACGGGGCTGCCTGGCGCTGCCTGGCACCCCTCAGATCAAACTCCCGCTCGCTTTTAGGGGCTGGTGGCAGGATATTGCTCCTGGCGAGCTGAGGGCACAGCCCAGCCCTGAGAGCTTTGTCTTCCCTTCCGTGGCCAGGGAAGGACGGGAGGAAAGCCCTGCTGCAGCCGCCTCTCCTGAACCACAGGCCCGTGTTAAACAGCACTAATTGAGCTCATCAGAGCCATCCCCGGCTCCCTCTTGGATAATCCCTTGTCCTCAGCAGCCTGTGGAATGGAGCGTGGCACGGAATGTTACCTTAACATTTGATCTGCTTAATAACCCCCGTTCCTTCCCCGGCCGTCCTCTGGCTCCGTGACAAACGGCACCGAAAGGGGAGGCAGGGAGAGCTCCGGAGCTGGCAGAGCTGTCCTGCCTGTCTCTCACCTCCCTCCGGGCTTGTTCTCATCTGTGGAGATGTCTTTTCTAGCTGCTGGGAGGTCAGAGGTGTGCCTGGAACGGCGCTCTGGGCTCTGCTCAGCCCGGGGGCACCGGGGGCTCTGTGCCCAGCCCTGGCACAGCTCCCGAGGGCAGGGGAAGGGCTCTGGGGCGGGGGCCCAGCTCTGACCCCTGGGAGCACCCAGGGTTTGGTGCTCGGTGGCTTGGAGCACCTGGAGGGAGGGGACAGCTCCTCCCTGGGGCTCAGCACGAGACTCTGCTGCTGGATGAAGTCAGCACACACTTTACTCAGAGTGTGCCTCAGTGTGGAGTTTTGGGACAAATTCCATCCCAGAATGACTGAACTGAGCCGGGAGCAGTCCAAGCCCTCAGACCAGGACTCGAGATATTATGGCTGGTTTTTTTTTCCCCTGCCTTTTAACCAAACAATTAATTTCCATCCTCAGCAGAGCAGCTGAAACTCCTGCTCGTGGTGCTTTTCTCAGTCCTCCAGCCTGGCAAATCTCCCTGCCAGAGCCAGATTAGTTCTCAGCGTTGTCTAAAGTCCTGTCAGTCAGAGCTGATGTGCAGCTCTGGCCTGTGGACTTCAGGATGTGCCCCTAAACAAGCTCCAAGCCAACAAATCCTTCAGTACCAGGCAGAGTCATCCCTCGGATGCCCTTTGCTCCAGCCAGAGCCGTCTTTGGCCAGGTGATTTTGGGGAGATTTCTAAAAGTGGGGCCAAACTGCTCAGCTCTGTGGGAGGTGGGCACAGACAAACCCTGATCTTTTGTGCTGCCCTGGCAGAAGTGTCAACAGAAGGATTAAACATAATCTCATTAAAATTACAGTGCTGAGGATGGAGTTTGTGGTTCTGTTAGATGTTCTCTATATTTAGATTCCGTGTTGCTGTTGCCACTCAGCTCCTCTACACCCAGAATTAGCACCCGTGATGATAACGAGGTGCTCATACAGTGCTCGGTGTGTGAAAGCTCTGGAAACAAACAGCATCACCCAGAATTTCCTTAATCTGAGGACCTCAAAGCACCTTATGTAGGTAAAGTATCTTCTCTGGGAAGATACACGGGAGTAAAGGGGATTTTTTGGATTCCCCGAGGTTTTATAGCGAGTCTGTGGATGAGAACAGGCTGAAACTCTTGCAGAGAAGCCTGGAGCCCCCTCCAGTTCCTGGAAGATGCATCTTTACCCCTCTGAAAGTCTCTCAGTAACAGTTTTACACAAGCAATTGAGGCTGGCAAGGAGGCCCTAACTCTCTCTGGTTGCTGCAAAAACCCTTTGCTCGAGTTTGACAGAACTGAAATAATTAATGAGGGGAAAGTTGAAAAGCTGATAAAATCTGTGCGAGCCCACCCCTCTGGCTGGGGGGGAGCACAGCACTCCGAGCTGTGTCAGCAACAGGGTTTTGCAATCCAATCTGAGGCAGTGCAGCTGAGGACAGCATTAATTTGGAGTTTGGAGCCAGAAGTGCATAACCCCATCCACAGCTGGTGCGATTCTGCTGCCTGAGCCTTGCGAGCAGCCACCACGGACCCGGCCCGGCACCGAACCCCCTCTGCCCCCCCGGGGGGGGGAGCAGCTCCTCAGCACCACTCCAGAGCCCACTAAACCAAAAGTAAGATACCTCCAATCATTATCACTCATTTTTATGGCCACGTTGTTCACAAGCGACTGAATTTAGCTGTCAAATGTATAGAAAAGAAAAACAAAATCCAAGCAGCAGCCATCTGCGCCCCTGAAAGGTTTGTGTTTCCCTGGTTGTTTATGGCACGAGGTCCCGGCTCCTTTGTTCCCCCCCAGGTTTGCTGCTGTGTGGGAAATGAGTGGGTTTTGCCTCCCCATTTATAAGGCTTTTGCATTCTCTCTCCAGCGCGCACTCTCTCTCTCTCCCCATACGTATTTTTAGCCCATAGATCTGGGATTGACACGTGGAATTGTGTTTGTTTTACCGGTTCTGTCTCTCTAATGGTTTTCCCTCGCAGAGGCTCCGGCGTGGGTTATTTACTCTGCTCCCTGGCAGTGCCATTATCGCCAGAGCCTCCATCAATCCCTGGCAGCTCCGAGCTTCCCTGCCCCATCTCAGGGTGGGGAAACGAGCAGGGGGAGCTCAAACCCTGCCTGGGCTCAGCTCAGGGGTGCCTGGGGGGGCTCAGCTCTGTCAGGTCCTCGCCTGGTCCCAGCCAGGGTCCCTCCCTGGAGGGATTTGTGGAGCACCCACAGCTGAGGATTTATCCTGGACCAGGGCTGGCATTTCCAGGAGTTCCTTGTGACCAGAGAGAGGAATCCACTCCCTGAACCATCCCCCTTGAGGCACCTTAGCAGCCACTCAGTTTTCCAGCAGTTTGGTGACCGTGCTCAGAAACTTGGGCCCTTTCAGAGCCTCTCTTAAGCAGAGTGTCCCAAATCCAGTGGCCACTTAAGAAAATCTTGGCCAAAAAGCATCAAGAACGAGGCACAGTTGATACAAGTAAGAGTTCCACTCCATCAGACCATGTAAACACACATTTAGCTCTAAGTGGGTAAATAATCCCTCTGAAAGCCACCCACATCGAGCACTCCTCGGGACCTGGTGCTGGGTTTCGGGTGAGCGCAGTATTTTCCCTCCTTCCAGCTCCCCAAGGGGAGGTGCAAGCACAAGTTAAAATCCCCGTGACCGCCTCCACTTTCATCCCTGGCCTGAGCTCACACTCTCCAGCCTCACCTGCAGGTGCTGTGAACACCTAAATCTGCTGGGGCTCCTTGGGGACAGCAACGAACGATGCCCCAGGAGACCCCGACGGGACCCGAGCAGGTGGGCCCTGGGCGGCTGGAGATGCTCAAGGGGAAATAAAGGGCACCCATGGACCAAAGAGCTGCAGGATGGAGCCAGCTCTGGACACGTTTATGAGCTCCTGCTCAGTGAGGGTGCCCTGGCCTCAGGGGTCGGTGCTTTGTGGTAACCTCCAGCAGGGATGTGCACAGCTCCCACCTCCCTCCCCTCTCTCCATCTTCCAGCCCCGCTCCAGAGCTGTGCAGCCCTCCTGGAGCAGGGTGGGCAGCACAGAGGGACAGCAGGGGCACCACTGGACTGTGCTTCGGAGCTGCCAGGAATCAGAGGATCCTGGAATGGTTCTGGTTGGAGATCACCCAATCCCAGTCCCAATCCCAATCCCAATCCCAATCCCAATCCCAATCCCAATCCCACCTTCCCCTAGAAGGAGAGCCACAGTCCAGGGCTCCAGCAGCCAACACTGCCCTGTCTTGGGGACGTTCTGATGGCCCCAACAAGTCCTTCCACAGAACACCACCTCGCCCTGAGGGACCTGTGCCCTCGGAGGTTCCTGAGATCCAGGAGAGCACCCCCTGCCCCGCACAGGACACGGGGAGGGGAACGGAGGCTTTGGGACAGGTAAAGATCGATCCACCACCAGTCAGGAGGGCAGAGCGGGAGCAGGGATGTCACCGGCCCATGGGCAGGGTGTCACCAGTGACACCAGGAGGCACGAGGGGCTGTCCCTGCTGTCACCCCAGGCCGGGGGCAGCCTGTGGCCAGCAGGGATGGCAATGAGAAATCCCAAGGAAAGCGAGGGAGGAAATGAATTCCAGGCAAGTGGCTGGGGCAGGGGGAGGGAAGGGTGGAACGAGCGTCTCTCTTTTCAAGGCAGCTGGGCTTATTTTAATGGGCAAGGTCAGCAGAGAAATGACCAGGAAGAGAAATCGCTGCCATTACAAATCAGCCGCGATCTTGTATCAATTATTCCCGGCGCAGTTCCCTGCCTTGGGCTCGGGCAAACACGGCCTAATCAGTTTTACATCTACGTTTAATTTTATTGGGAAGAGGAGCCAGCAATGCATCATGGGGCTGCCGCGTGACATGAAAGGTGACCCCTGCCAGCTTAATGACACAATACATAACCCTTAATGAAGTCACTATCTTGTCCTTTTTTTGCTGTCTCAGCCTGATGATTTATGATGGCATCATTTTGCTTTGCCCTCTTTTCATTTCAGCTTGACAAAGTGGATGAAACAATTATCTTCGTTATCATCCGGAGCAGGAGAAATGTGATAGTTGAGGATTTCTGCAGGTGCAGGGCCTTGGCTTGGGATCAAGGGAATGGAAAAATAAGCTTGGGAATTTTGGGGTTCCCCCTGTCTTTTCTCTCCTTCTCTGACTGTGGCCTTGTGAAGATGGAGGGAGGGTCCCACCAAGCCTTACAAGCCCTCCATCACCATGCCAAGAAGTAATTTCAGGAGCTCTCTGGAGCAGCAGAGAAAAGAGACCTGAGACATGTCAACACATTTCCTTCTCCAGCTTTTTCCCCTCCCTCTCCACACACCTGTACTGGAACGCCGTGTACCCCCAAAATAGCCCTTGGCAGGCTCCCAGAATGCCTGGCAGAGGTGACTGGGCAGGTGTACTCTGTATAAAGGCGGCAGCAGTGGCTCTGTGTGTGCCCTTGCCTGCACACCCCCGGGTGTGTGAGCGTTGTACCTGATTTTCTGTATAATTAAACCCAGAGCAAATCCCTGAGAGCTGAGCCCACCTGCCCACCGCCACGACTTTCTGGCTGCCGGCGCATCATAAACCTGCTGCAGCCCAGTGCTCCGACCAAAACCCCAGCCCAGCTGTCTGTCCCAGTTTTTAGGGCAAGCGGGTCCCTTTTCCCCCGTGGTGCCCGCAGAGGTTGCGTGAGGGAAGCCTTTCTCCGTGGACCAGGGTGCAGATGGAAGCTGCCAGCTCAGGGTTTCAGTCCTGCGAGGCAGAAATGACAAAGTGCCCTCTCTGGCCATCTGCTTGATGGCACTTGGCACTGCCAGGCGATGGCTTGGCTGGTGCTGCTCGGGGTCTGGGGGGGCTGGTGCTGTTTGTTTCTGAGCTGATTCGGGGTGACTGGGAGCAGCCCTTCACAGCCCTGCTGAGGCTCCTGGACAAATTGCTGCAATTCCTCACTGGTTTGAAGAGACAGAGACAGGCCCAGCTCTTCCCACCACGTCCTTTGCCTGCACAGGGCTGTTCCCGGCAGAGCCTTTCCCAAGTCTGGAGCGCAATCCTGCCTCCAGTCCACGAGCTGATGGAAGCCCTCCTGCCACGTTTCACCACCCAGGCTGTCACCAGAGCTGGAATTAAAGTGCTGTTCCAGCCCTCAAACACAGCCCTCAGCCAGCTCCAGCACATTGGCCTGCTCCTTGGATTTACATGCTCACAGCACTGCCTCTTTCTAGCCACAGTTTTGATGTTTTTGGAAATAGGAGTCACAAGCCTTCCAGGATTTTACAGCCACTGCTTCGGCCTTCTAAATGTTCTTACTTGTAGGTCGAGGCCTCTGTACACTGGAGCAGTCAGAGCACATCTAATTAAGTTCTTGTGCCTCATTCCTGACTAATATAAAACACGCTTATCAGCCCGGATTCTGCTTTAGGGCTCCGTCCTCCTCCTCCCGGGGAAGGCTTTCTCTCCACGCTGTGACCTGAGCAGGCTTTCTCAGGGAGGGTGGGGAAGGAATGGGAAGATAAATGCAGTTTGGCAGGACATTAAGGGAAACCACAATATTGCCTTGTAATGCAGCTCCTATCTGATCAGCGGAGTCAAACGGTGCCGGAGTTGTGTCTCAGAGGAAGTGGAACCAGCTGCCCCCGTCAAGCTGATTGCCGAGATCCTCCCTGAGATATTCCTTCTGTCTGTGGGAGAGACCAGCTGCTGAGGGATTCCCAGCATGTGCTGCGAGTGACCCCGGCCCAGCTCAGGCAGACCCTTCTCCTGCCCCCACCGCTCAGGCTCCTGTCCCTCCCTCCAGCCTGCTCCAGGGGCACAGCCACGCTGCGGGGTGGGGACAGCCGCTGGCACGGGAACGGGGACAGCCACTGGCACTGCCATCCGCCCTGGGCTTTCCCAGCACGTCAGGGGCTGAGAAAACGCGGCCTGGCTTATCCTGGACAGCAGAGGATGTGGGAGCGGGACACGGGGGTTTGCTTTCTCTTACAGTGAAAGAAAAGCTGCAGCTCTCAAATTGCTCCTTTAATTTCCTAACACCTTCCTCCGGCCCTCGCAGGAGGCATTTCCTGCTCCTCTTGTCAGTTTGGACGGTATCCTAGGAATTCATTCACATGGAAGGTGGGAAATGTGATGCGTTGGCAGAAAACATAGGCAGCAGCAGCCTCTAGTATAATAATAAGTTTCAGAATAATCTGCACAAATTTAACTAATTAATTCTCGGAGCAATCCCATAAATTAGCCAGGTACGAATGCCATGGGACAGGGAAAGGCCAAGGTCACCAAGATCCAGGGTCTCCACACCACCCCCAACCCAGCAAGGGGTGCTGGATGTGGCCAGGCCCCCCAGAACCTCTTTTCTGGGCAGGAGCTCCAGGACAGAGCCACAAATCCTGGTTAGACTCAAACGCATCAGGGAGAGGAGAAAAGGCTCTTGGAGTGACTCCTCCGCCGTCAGGATAATTACAGCCAAGATTAGAACTGGGTGGAAAACAGGAGCATTTTACAAATGAAGGAACAACTAACTGTAGGGTAGTTTAATCATAATTAATGGGAAGACACCGCTCAATGAGGAGCTGCGCGAGGGCCTGGCTGCGGCTCGAGCAGCCGACGGTGATGGATCGCAGCTGCTCCCTAATCCCCTCTCTTTATATGCCCATTCTTCCTCATGTCCTTGCTCTAAGAGCTTTTACAGGTTTTACATCACGGTCCTCGCTGTGGTATCCAAGGGTGTTTAACTGCCGCGGTTTGATCCATGGGCTCTGGATTTGGGAGCGAGGGCAGGGAGTGCTGCGTGTGCTGCTCCGAGGGTTAACGCATCCCTCGCTCCGCGTCCTCCGGTGCCAACCCCGCTCCCGCCTCCCGCTTCCTCCGTGTGTCAGCGCAGGAAATCCGCCATCTCCCAGCTACAGATTTGGGGAACTTTGACATCCCCTAATGAGGTAAACACATTACTGTCATGTACAAACAAACAGCAACAAATTAGCAGCTGACACGTGCGGGAGCCGCGGCTCAGCAACGCGGCATCGCCGCACTCGTTACAGGCAATTAATGCCGCCCGTGCGACTGCTCGTGTCGCACTGCTGGCCCTCTGGCTTCACCACCACCCTCCATCTGCCTCCTCCGCGTGGGCTTCGTCCCCCTCTGCCATCCCCGCGGTGCAGGTCGGGAGCAGCACAAGGTGCTACTGGGAGAACTGGGAGGAGCCACCTCAGTTTGTGGCTGTGGCCACGAGGAGCTGGCGGGGCACAGGGAGAGTTGGGGCTTCCCTGAGCACCCAGCCTGGGCTCACACCCCAGGATCCTCGCTTCGAGTCTCCTGCTTGAGGCCCCATCCCAGGAGGAGGCTCAGTAGCTCAAAGAAGCCAGGGAGGGGAGAGCTGGGAGGGAGGGATGGATATTTGACTTTGTTTCAGCAGAAGCCTCTCTATTAAGCGAGAGCCAGGACAGCAGGCCCACGGTCAAAGGGCTTTATTATTATAATTGCCTTGCAAGGGTGAAAGCCTCTGGATAAGAATCCAAATCAGTCATCACTCAGAATAATAATCACGAAAAAAGATAAATAAATAAAGGTAGGATCCAGCCAAAAAAGGAGCTCACATTATCAGCCATTAAACCAATAATCCATTAGTGCCCAAGGTTGCTGAATAATATAGTACTTTCCCAGTGCCCATAATTTATAGTGCAGACTAGAGAATAGACACGATTATTAGAGTGAGGGCTACTGGCTGACACATGATGCATGACCGTGTGGCATTGATCTTCACACAACAGGAAGGTGTCTAGACGGGAGATGTATGGCCCCCGCAGCCAGAGCGGGGCATATTTCATGCGGGGCCTAATGGAGTGGTGGAGGCCGTGATGGATGAGCCGCGGGCGCGCGGAGCCGCGCGGGCACGGCCCCGCTAATGCGTGACCTCCGCGCTCCCCGCGTCCTTCACTCGCTCGCGGTGACCTCACGGCAAGGCAGGGAGAGCGAGAGGCGCAGGGGGCGAGGGGGAGGGAAGGAAGGGGGGCGAGAGGGGAGCAGAAGAAGAGAGAAGAAGAAAAATAAAAGATAAGGAGAGGGCGTGATGTAAATGAACAATCTCCCGTGAGCGCTGGCCTCGGGCTCACTGCACCACTGCGCTGCTGGCTGCGGGGCTGATTCTGCTCCTGTGTGTACAGGGTTACTCCTGGTTTGCACAGGTGCTGCTGAGAGCCCCAAAAGGGCCCTGGGGTGCAAGTCTCAGCCTTGCTCGGGCTGCTGGAGCTCGTGGGGCTGGCCCCAAGTGAGCACCATATCCCGTGGGATTGGCCCCAAGTGGGCACGGTATCCCATGGGACTGGCCCAAGTGAGCACCGTATCCCATGGGACTGGCCCCAGTGAGCACCACATCCCATGGGACTGGCCCCAAGCGAGCACCACATCCCCTGGGAC
>VZTF01006317.1:322566-373406 GCA_013397755.1 Cnemophilus loriae | reverse complement strand
GGGATGGGAACCAGGAGAGGAGCGGGCAATGGGCTGCTGCTAGCGGGATCCACCGGGGTGGGATCGGGGATCCACCGGGATGGGAACCAGGTGAGGAGCAGCCAAAGGGACTCTGTGCCTGCAAGGAAACACTGCAGGAGCCACCCGCCAGGACCCAGCTGGGGTGTGCAGGGGGACACGTGTGTGAACATGTGTGTCACACGTGTCACAGGCGTGTCACAGGCATGTCAGATGCATGTCACAGGCATGTCGCCTGCATGTCAGATACATGTCAGATGCATGTCGCATGCATGTCACATGCATGTCACAGGCGTGTCAGAGGCATGTCAGATGCGTGTCACAGGCGTGTCACATGCATGTCACAGGCGTGTCAGAGGCATGTCATATGCGTGTCACATGCATGTCACAGGCGTGTCAGAGGCGTGTCACAGGCGTGTCGCATGCATGTCACAGGCATGTCAGATACATGTCACATGTGTATGTCACATGCATGTAATGGCACAGCCATGCTCCCTTGCAGGTAGTCCTGGTTTGCCAAACCCCAGCCAAACCTCGGGCTCACAGCAACCCCCAGCTCGGGCTCCTCCGCCACCTGAGGGCACACGGGGCTCAGCCTTTATCCAGGCTGAGATTCCCACCCCCACATCTCAGCTCAGGCTTTCGCAGTGGTGGCCCTCAAAAACAGCAACAGAACCTTACAGAAGTTCAGACCCGAGCTTTATGTGAGATTCCCAGAAAAACCCAAACCAAACAAAAAAACCAAAAAAAACAAAACCCAAACCGGGCCTGGGTTTAGTCTGCGGGGTGTGAAGGGTTTCACCTCTGGGCAATGAGCTGTGGCAGCAGGAGGCCGCGTTGCCAAATACCTGCCACACTTGCAGGGATGACAGGAATCCATCCCAGCAGCGAGGAGGAAACAAAACAAAGCCCTGCACCACCACCCCAGCATCGGCACTGGAAGTGTTTATAACTGAGATCCCAGAGTCCTGGTGTCTGGGAAAGCTGAGTGATTGTATCCTGACATTCCTACTGCCACGGAACAAAGGGGGTGGCAGGTACAACTGGTAACAATTTTCCGAAATTACAGAAATTTCTCGTTGTTTTCTCTTTCTCGTAGTTAATAGTTCTTTTGTCCTGGCTCTAGACATTTTGCTAATCAGTTTCTATCATATGGGAGCTATCAGCAGAGACAGTCAAGCCTGGGGATATGTAAAACCTTTCCATTGCCTGAAGAATCCAAGGAGACCTTTGACACTTGCCAAATTCCCTTGCAAGGGAAGGGTAAGGGAATAAACTCAGAGCCAAAATCTGCAAAGTTGTTTCTTCATCAGCCTTTAAACAGAATCTTAAAAGTTTCCTCTGCTCATATCATGTTTTTATGGGGCAGCCACAACCGAGGGGCTGCTTTGTTAAGGCCACTTCTTTCCACCCTCTCCAGCCTCCTGGAAAAAAACAACCCCAAACCCCAACACAAACCCACCCCGGCACACATGGAGCCACGTGAGGGGCTGAGGGGAGGTGCCACAGCAGCTTCACAGTCCAACACATCCTTTCCCTTTCCTATTGAAATCGATGGAACACGGAAATTGGGGAAAGTGAACCGAGGCAATTGGAAGCAACAGGGCAGAACCCTGGGTCTGTGCTGGCAGGGCTGAGCTGCCTCTGCTGCAGGCACGGAGAGCCTCTGGCACTGCTCAGCCACGGAATCGATCCCTGGAGCTGTCCCTGAGCCCGGCTCAGCCCTGGGACAGGGACAGGATCCAGGCTGGGACAGGGAACGGGATCATCACTTCTCACGTGTGCATCCGAGCAAGGAGGGCCTGGTAAAAACCACCCCTCTGCCACTGCAACTGTATCAAACCTTCTCCAAAAAGTCACTTTGAGGTCACTGTTTTTGTCCAGTATTTCAATACATTAAATGCAATTACTTCATTGTTGATTTACCTGTCATTAGAGGCATGTGTTTGAACATGATTTATTGAGTGAGTTTTGTGCCAGTTGACTTGCAATAGATTGCACAATATTCAAAAAGGCTCATTTGCTTGGCATTACATTAGAAGCAGGGTGATTGCAACACAAAGCAATGTAAATGAGTTCTGAGAGGCTCCATCATTCATGTTGTCATGTACTGAATCCTATTATTATTTATTACCATAATTGTACTGTGTTTCCTGGGGCGATAAATTAGGACTGATGGGTCCCGCTGACAGCCAAGGACTGGACTCGCTCTATATAATTTAATAGGGATACTGTTGGATCTCTGCTCGGAGGAGACTTAGGCAGGAATTTAGTAACTAAGCAAAATCCTTTCTTAAAAAAATTAAAAATAAAATAAAAGCAGTGAGGTTCCCCTCACCCCCCCTTCTCCCTTGGCAGCAATTTAAGTCTTGATAAAAGCTGCAAAGGAAATGGGAGCACTCTGTCTTTCATAATAGGATTGTTAAAAAAAATCACTGCCCTGTGTCACAATCTGTTTTCTGCTCCCTGCTGACAGGCAGCCTCCCGTGCTGGGAACACGGGGACAGCCGATGGCTTAAAGGGACAGCGGGGACAGCTCCTGGCCCGCAGCACCAGCCCAGCCCCGCCTCCCCTGCCGGCGGAGCTGCTCCCCAGGGATGGCTCTGGGGAACCGGGCAGGTTCTCCCCACACCTCACACCCAGGGGGGCACGAAATGCCATCAGACCCAGCTTTTCCCGAAGTCCACAGAAGGGGCTGTCCATGGCCTGACGGATGTCACTTCCCTCCGAGGGGCTCCCAGAGAGTTCCAGGGGTTCACCCGGAGCCTTCCTTCCAGGGGTTCACCCGGAGCTTCCCTTCCAGGGATCCACCCTGAGCCTTCCTTCCAGGGGTTCACCCGGAGCCCTCCTTCCAGGGGTTCACCCGGAGCTTCCCTTCCAGGGATCCACCCTGAGCCTTCCTTCCAGGGGTTCACCTGGATCTTCTCTTCCATGGGTTCGCCTGGAGCTCCCCTTCCAGGGGTTCACCTGGAACTCCCCTTCCAAGGATTCACCTGGCTCTTCCCTTGCAGAGATTCACCCGGAGCTCCCCTTCCAGGGGTTCACCTGGAACTCCCCTTCCAAGGATTCACCCGGCTCTTCCCTTGCAGGGATTCACCCGGAGCTCCCCTCCCAGGGCTCTGCAGGCAGCCCAAGCCGTTCCCTTCACTGGGAGGACTCCGTAGTTGAGATCCCGGGGATGTTTTCGGCATCACTTTGGTAACAACCCCCCAGCTCACCCCGCTCTCTCTGCTGGGACTCCCTTCCCATGCACTGGAATTCTCCAGGCCTGAAGGGCCAGGGCAGGACTCAGCCAGCACCAAAAACCCTCTGGAGAGCAAACGCAGCACACGGGTGGGAGCACAGCTCCAGCATCCACCACCTGTTGGAACCAAGGAGTTCGCTCCTTCTGCCCTCGGGTGCTTCAGAGTGCAAAGCACAAGATGAGGCACAAAACTCAGCTCTGATTTTATATTCAGGCACCAAAAGCTCTGAGCGGGACAACTACAGGGGAAATAGGGAAAGAACGTCTCAGGTTCTGGTATTTAGATTAAGATTCAACAACAAAATGCTTCTTTCCAAGCTTTTAAACACAACCAATACTCAATTTTTCTTCTACAATTCTTGTAAAGACACTCAGAGTTGCAGAACCTCAGAACTGTTGGACTAGAACAGGTTAATGGTCCCTACAGTCCTGTATGTTGTATTTGTGAGCAACCAAATGTCCATAAATCCTCCTAGTGGACAATTTTATGGAATAATCAACACATCAGGGATATTTCCTTCTAACCTTCCCTGAGTTAGTGACTGGCTTATGCCCTGAGGCATGAGAGCTTATTGACTGGATCCATCTCTTGTTCAAGTCAATAGTTATCTGTCAATTCAGGTCAATTCAAATGAGATTTTATTGACAGGAGAAGCTACACAAAATGTTGCCAAAGTGTGAGAAAATGACAAGGCACCCCTGCCTTCCTCGAGCCATCTGTCAGCGAGAGAAACAACCTGCACTGGTTTTACAGAGAGACCAACTCGCAGCTCCGTCGAACAGAAATTGTCCTTGATTTGGCTTCATCGACTTAATTGAGCTGAGCTCTGCTCAGCATAAACAAGATCCATCCCGTGCCTCCACGGACACCGTCAGGAGGGGCGCGAGTGCATTAAAAGGTTGCAAAGCCGTGACTGTGTTAAAGGGGGGGCAGTGCAGTGATCCTGCGCCGGCCGAGGGCAGAGCTGCACCCACAGCTGCTGGCCTGGGCTCCCTCCTCTCCCTGCTGCTGCCGCCCTGCTCTCCCACCCAGCAGACACATGAGCCTTGTCACTCACACATCAAAGGCGCTCTGCGCTCTCCCCCTCGCAGCAGTGACACATTTTTGGCCCGGCACAGCACATTAATAGAGCTCGCTGTCAAACACGGGGGCTCGCAGACAATGCAGGGATTGTCGGGGCCGATGGGCAGATCACCAGGTAATGTGATGCAAGAGCTATAAAATATCTCCAAGACACCAGCAAAGAACACAGAGCCTGGGTTTGAAGAGAGCCTTGCGGTTTGTGGGGATTTTTTTTTGGTATAAATTCTGGAACAGACCCTGGCATCGGACTCGGTGGGGTTTCCAAACCCAGCCTGGTTTGACAGGCACATTTCCTTGAGTGGTGCAGTGTTTCCTCGTTTCCTACAGCGCCTCCTTCCCGGCACCTTCTCCCCACCCTTCATTTCATGACTTGGAACAAATGCCGGGCCCAGCCCAGGTGTTCTCATGGCATCAGGGAACGGGTTTGCACTCCCCCCTGTGCAGGTACAGCGCTGCTCACCAGGGCTTCTCACCCTAAACCAGGCTCTGCTCTGCCTGACACCATCCAGGTCGTGGTTGAGCTCCAGAAGGAATTCTGAGAGCCCTCTGGCTCCAGCCCTGTGGTCACTGCATGTCCATCAGTGAGGATCAGCCCTGGTGACCTGGCCTGGAGTGACACTGGGGACCCAGCAGGGCCTGCACAACCCCCCAGCCACCAGCCCACCCATGAAGGGGTGGTTGGGCAGCTTTGGGGAGCTCCCATCATCCATCCATCCATCCATCCCTCCATCATCCCTCCATCCATCCATCCATCCATCCATCCATCCCTCCATCATCCCTCCATCCATCCATCCATCCATCATCCATCCCTCCATCCCTCCCTGCCCACATCCAGGACCATTCCCGTGCTCCAGGCCTGCCCGGGTGCAGGGATGAAGATCTGGAGCGTGTCTCTGGCAGCTGTGGCCGCTACCATCAGCACACCAGCCACTGGTGCCTGTACATTCCTGTCAGAGCCGTTTGCAGCTGAGACCTTTCCAGCGGCCCGATGAATCTGAAGGCAGCATTTATAACATTTACACACAGGAGGCTCTGAGGCACATCCATCTCCCACTGCAGGCACACAGCCTCCCACTGCTGCCCTGTCAGCCTGAGCTGGCAGTGGGGAGAAGGGGTCCCCACTCTGAAAGTGAAGGATGAGGACGTTGTTGCTGCCTGTTGTGTAGAACACACGTCCCCAAATCTCCGTTCTTGTCACCACAGACCTCCCTCCCCAGTCACGCACTTGCGTAGGCTCTGATCCTTTCATTAACAATGGAGAAATGCAGGCCCTTACATCTGTTAGCAGGCATAATTCTAGACAAATACAACTTCTTATCAAATAAGCCTGCAATAAATGTTTCATGAACAGAACCCTTCAATAGAACTCCCAACACTAATTTAATGAGAAATATCAAATGAATTTTTTTTTTTTTTATTCTGATATCTCCCCTGAGACAAATGATACTTTGCAGGCCTATTTTTAACAAATGAATTATTGACTTAAACTGGCACAATTAATCACAATATAATGGGATCAGGGGATGTTAGAGGCTCATTCAGCACGGCAGATGATGAGTACTGACTCTTCCAAGAAATGAGGCTCTTTAATCACTCCCAGATTAACAGCTACATGCTTTCAAATTTCAATCACAGGGAACTGGCAGTGTGGAATGAAAAGGGCCCACTCCAGCAGGAGCAAAGGAAGCAGGAGGATTTCTCACCCCACTGGAGCCCTGCTGCTTGTTGTCTCAGAAATGGGCACCCAACTTCCCTAGGGAAAGGACAAGATCTAAACTGTGCTGCATTTCCAAGAGTTTTTCCTTCCAGTCTTCATCAGGTAAGAATTTGGTTCCAGGACAGAGCTCACAAGGCCTCAGGCTGTTCAACACCTGCCCTGGAGGGAAAATCTTCAGGGCTTAATAGAAAAAACCCTTGGAACTAACCCCCTCCTCACTAGGAAAACTGTTCTCTGAAGCTTGTGGATGTTCCTGCCAGAGGTGCTGCTTCCCTGCACCCCACGAGCACCAAACGTGTTGGTTGGAATTGTTTTCTCTTCCTTCAACCTCAGCTTTTACCCGAGAGTGTGGAACAGTCTCCATTGGGATTTCACTGCAGGAGAAGCCTCCAGATTATTTTCCTGCTATAAACCCACCTCCAAGTGCTTTGGCAGGGAGAGGTGCCAGTTTTCTGTCCCCTTGAAGCTGAGGAGGAGAGTTCCCCAGTCAGCTTTGCTGTGCCCACCACGAGGCTTCAACAGCTGCACGTCCTCGAGCGAGGAGGAAACCCTGCAGCTCCCGTATCCTTAAATCCACGCAGGGAAGGGGGACAGCTATTTGCAATGGAAAAGCAGTGGGAAAGAGACTGGGGAAGGTGGCAGATGCAGTGGGTTGTGCCAGACTTCTTCGACAAGTCTCACTGTCTGCGAGGCAGAGCGTGGAGATGGGAAACCGAGACGGGAGCGAGCCCTGGTTGTGCCTGAACGTGCCAGAGCTCCTCAGAACCAGCTCTGCCCTGCCACGGGGCAGCTCCCGGGGCTCTGGCAGCCAAAAACTCCTCTCTGCTTGAATTTATAGGCCTGTCGGAAAGGCAGGGCTGGTGGGGCAGAGGTCCTGTGTTCCCGGAGCTGGAGGAAGTGGAGGGATGTTCGCAGCAGTGCTGGGCACGTTGTCATCTGCTGGTTCCATTTAACAACTTCTCACAACATGTGCAGTTTACATTACGGTATCCTGCACATGTAGGCTTTGGCTGGGAATATCCTCCAGAGCTCAGGATTTATGGCCATGCAAATGCTCGGGGAGGCGAGGAGCAGGCCTGCCAAAGCAGGGAAAAGGAAAGCCTCCTTTGTTCCTGCTTCTGGGTCACGTTAACCCCAGCCCTGCCGTGCTGCAGCACAGGGAACGCTGCTGTTCCAGCCCCACGCCTCGTCCTTTCCACAGCAATTCCTCAAATACCAGCACCTCACACACATTTGCTTGGCTTCCGTGGGCAGCTGGAGCTGGGCCTCTGAGAAAAGATCTGCTTTCAGCCAAGCTGTCTTTTCCTTTCTCTGCAGGCCTGGCATGACAGCAGGCCTGGCTCTGCCATCGCTCCCAGCAGCCCTGCATCCCTTGGGGAGTCTCCCGAGGCCCAGCAGTGCCAGCAGTGCCCTTGGGGCAGCAGAGGAGCTGCTGAGGGCAGAACTGCACGGGAACAGGATGAGGAGTTTGTTCTTAGTATCTCAGGAGAAAAAAAAAAAAAACGGGGGAAAAGTTCAGTGTGGCACAAGAAGAGGATTGAAGAGAATCTCTGTCCATCCTTTCAGCATAGAATCAGAGAATCTTGGGATGGTTTGGTTTGGAAGGACCTTAAAGCTCATCTCATCCCATGGCAGGGACAGGGCAGGGACACCTTCCACTGTCCCAGAGTGCTCCAAGCCCCGGCCAACCCGGCCTTGGACACTTCCAGGGATCCAGGGGCAGCCACAGCTTCTCTGGGCACCCTGTGCCAGGGCCTCACCCCCTCACAGGGAGGAATTCCTTCCCAATATCCCATCTAAACCCTCTGTCTGTCCGTGTGAAGCCGTTCCCCCCTGTCCTGTCCCTCCAGTTCCTGGTGGCAGCTGCCTTCCCTTCCCAGCCACGATCCACTGAA
This sequence comes from Cnemophilus loriae, assembly GCA_013397755.1. Lineage (NCBI taxonomy): Eukaryota > Metazoa > Chordata > Aves > Passeriformes > Corvidae > Cnemophilus > Cnemophilus loriae. Next base: position 365,448 of record VZTF01006317.1, on the reverse strand, counting down.
GCTGGGCCATGCTGGTCAGGGCAATCAAACCTCAGTGCCAAGGTTCCTATGGATTCACAGTGAGGTTCATTATCCCTCCTTGCCCAGGTAATTACCTTGGGCCCAATTACCTGGATTCTGGGCCTGTGGCCCCCCCCATTCCCTGTTGCCCTGGCCCAGCCCTGGCTGCTGCCCGGGGGCCGTGGCCCGGGGGAGTTGCAGGTCTGAAAAAGGCACAGAAAACCCAAGAGCTGCATTTCCAGGACCTCCATTTCCCGTCAGGGCACAACCAATAAAGCCCCAAGCACGGCAGCAATCTGTCACCTGTCAGCTGGGGGCAAAGCTGGGGGGAAATTAATTCTCAAGTGCAATTTCAGCAGCCTGTTGATCCAAAACCAGGGAACGGCGGGGACGGATCCGACGGGAACGGGACCCGGGTGTTTCCTCGCTGCCTGCTTCTCACAGCCCAGGCTCGGCCTCCAGCAACATAAAAGCGCTTCTAAGAAATGCTGGAATTGCAAAATCACGGAATGGTTTGGCTTGGAAGGGACCTTCTCCTTCCACGCCATGGGCAGGGACACCTTCCACAGGAACGGGTGGCTCCAACCTGGCCTTGAACCCTTCCAGGCATGAGGAATCTACAACTTCCAAGTTGTGCCAGGGCCTCACCATCCTCCTGGTAAAGGATTTCTTCCCTGTATTTAATCTAAATCTACCCTCTAATTTTGCCTTTTTTGGAGCTGTTTTCAGTGCTAGGCTGGATGGTCAGTGCATGTAAGTGAAGAGATTTTCATGGATTTAGGAAGCGCAATCTCATTTTACGGCCACAGGTAACCTGGTCCTCTGGAAGAGGAGTGGCCCCATGGAACAGGAGGGTGAAAGCAGCAGGAAAGGGAGATTCCCAGATTCAGAGGCCTGCGAGCTTTCGGCCAATACAAACTGTGCTAAGAAAGGGAAGCAAGTTTATGCTCCTTGGGAATGTTTATTATTGCAACAGTTCAAAAATGGAATCTCGTATTTGTGAGAAAAATATGGTTGAAGTCGTTCCTGAGTGGATAGAAATGACCCACATTCCTACTTCTCTCTTAATTTTTTAATAAGCTGATTCATTCCCTGCATGACATCACTACATGTTCATGCCTTTATCAAAAACATTAATAAAATATTCACTTGTATTTGTTTACCAAAAATGCCTTTTATGAAGATGAAATATTTCTAAAATCTGCTCATTTATGTTTTTCACCAAGCAATATATTAAAAAAACAAAACATAATTTGTGTTGGTGAAACTCAAAGAATTTTGACAGCAGCAACAACAACTTGTTTTGTGAAAATCGCTTTTGAGGGGGGAAAAAAGCGACTCTTTCAGACGCCACCATTTAAAATTATCTATTTTTTAAAACAACCTGTTCTGTGCGTGCTCCTCGCTGAACACCTTCTCCTGCAAACAAACCAGTGTGAGCTGGGATGGGGCTTGCAGGCACCACTCGGCTTCTACAAACACACAGCCACTGCCCGAAATCCTGCGGAGAAACCACGCTTCTCCTGCCTGACAGGTGCCACGGGGATCAATGAGGGCAAAGAAAACAGTTTGGAACCGCAGTTTAAGTTGCCGTTACACAGTTCTGGCAAACAAAGGCAAGTCCCCGCTGTCAGCAGTGAGTGACACGGGCATTGCGACACGGTGATCGATCCCAGCCCCGGCACAGCCGGCTCTTCCCAGGATCCAGCTGTCCCCGGGGGCAGCAGCGTGTGGCTGCAGAGGGCACCGGGGAACGATCAGGCTCGGGGGACTCAACTTCATCTGCAAGCAGGTGTTAAGTGAATTCCTCCAAAAGGACAAGATTCATTCTTCCGCTGGCTTTGGGATGAATTAGCACGAATTCATAATCCATAAATCCTGGTGGCAGCGGAACAGCATCCCTCCTGTTGTTATTTATTTTGAGATTTTCACTGGGGCAATAGCTTTACGTTTGACATTTATATAGGTCACAGTGAGCTAATAGCCATCTGCCATCTGGGGACTTTTATAATGAACATTGCAGAAGACTATGAAACAATCTCTGGCATTTCCGAGCCGAGCAGAAGCTGAAATAGGGTTGATCTTTGCAATATGCTCTGCTGTCTCTGCTCAGGTCTGCATTAGTCATTTGCCTGGCCTTGCTACACACGCACACGCGCTCGCACATATGGGGAGGGTGGGTTCAGCGTTTAATACCAACAGTTAATCACCAGGCGCATGAAAAACACCCAATACCTTCCTGCACGGCTGCAAAAGGCCCCAGTTCACCTGAAAATTCTTAATGCACCTCAGAAATATTAATGAGTCCCCAGCCCTCCCGCAGCACCGGCACAGGAGGCTCAGCTCCAGCGCTGGCCTGGCGGTGGGGCATCCATGGGAAATCTCTCCCAGCCTTCCCTCGGCACAGCCTCCCTCCCTGCTCCCCCAAAACACACCCAGGCTGAACAGGGACAGGTAAGAACGGGCAGAATTCCCAGGAAAACACCCCCAGACAGGAGTAGGGGCACAGCAGGCCCCGCTCCATCCCAGCCGTGGGGCAGAGAACCAACCCCGGCTGTTTCCCAGGTACCAGGTGCACCCAGGGTTGGAAGCAGCAGAGCCACCTGTGCAGGTCCTGTCCTCCCCTCGACAGGGGCGCGGCCTGGAGCTCCTCCTGGGCGGGACAGTCCCTGCCACCTCCCTGCTGCTGGCTGGGACAGGGTGGACGGGAACACCTGCCCTGCCCAGCACCTGCGGGCACCGCGCTGGGGTCAGCAGCTCCTGCAGATGGGCAGTGAGAGAGGCAGAGCTGGACTGCCTTGCTGAGCTGTGCAAGCCACCTCCAGGAGCTGTGAGCGAGCCCAGGTGTCCTGAATTTCGGGTCAGCACTTTAGGAGCAAGGCTGTCCCTTCTCCTGTACCTACAGAGGGTTTGTGCTGCACCAGGGCTGTGGGAAAGGACTGGATGTGCTCAGGCACAGGAGAATATCCCAATATCCCATCTCAATTAGTCACTCTCCAAAGGGCCTCCTCGGGGGGCCGGGCTCCTTAATGCTGCATGTTCCTCCTGAGTTCCCCAAGCCTCCCCGGGCCTCGGGGTAATAAATTACATTTGTCTGTGCTGCAGCAGCAGCAGCCTGTCCGAGTCCTCCTTTCCATGACTCAACTCATGATGAAATGCCTATTTCCTGGTGCTGAGATCTGTGAAAATTGGTCTTTCCAGCCTCCCTCCTGAGGGCTGTGCCTCAGCCAAGTGTCCGGGGGTCCCTTTGATCAGAGGAGCTCTCTGCCTTCCCCGTGCCCTGGTCCCGACGCCTGCTCCTGGGGTGTCCCTTATTTGTATTTTGTCTCCCAAGGACGGCACACAGAGCACATTTGAAATCCAATCTCCCCTCGTGGGGCCGCGGGACGGGAACCAGGGAGCTGCCTGAGCACTGCCCAGGTTTTGACCTGGTCCTAGGAGGACTCAGGTTACACAAAACACTGCGCTGGCTCCCACAGGCATCAATGTCCTGGGCTGCCACTTCTGCAGAGTTCAGCTGGTGACAGCTCCAGTCACTCCAGGCTCAGCTGCTGCCACCAAAACTGCCGGGCAGAGGGGGCAGGGCAGGCTGGACAGTGGCCTGGCAAGTCCAGTCCAGTCCAGTCTGGTGTCCCTGCTTCCAGCAGCATTCCCAGCAGCTGCCCCGGCTCTGTCCAGGTGGGGCAGGTGGCCTTGGTGGTACAGCTGTGAGCCCCCAGCTGATGACACCTCAGGGTGACATCCCTGGGCCTGGCAGCCCCTCGTGGCCCCACCACCAGCCCAGTCCTGACCCTCGGGCTGACGGAGCTGCCCTGGAGCGGCTGTGCCAGGCAGAGCTTTGCCCGCTCCCTGTCCCACACCCCACTGCCCACTCTGCTCACCAGAGCAGCTTCACTGCAGCCAGAGGCACAAAGAGATAAAGGCTCCCACAGCCTCATCCCTCCCTTATCTCTCCCCGTCCCCCAGGAGCGAGCTGCCCTCCCCACAGCACCCTCAGGGCCGCTGGTGGCACGTCCCCAGCTCGGCCCAGCACTGCTCCTGGCACTGTTATTGATGTCCATGTCAGAGTGGCTTCCAGAGGGTTCCATTCCTCTGATCCCAGGGATCAGAGCCTGTGGAAGGTGCCCGGAGCTCAGCCCAGGGTGACAGACCCAGCTCAGCTTTCCCTTTGGATTGCAGAGAGCAGGAGGAAGAAGTTTCCCATGGCTTCACGTCAGGGGGATCACCAGGGAGTGAAGGGCCATTCCCATTGCTGGGAGCCCCCTTCTGCACCACCACATGAGGTAAATTCGCTTTGCTGAGTGCTTTCCTGCGCTCCTGCCCCGCTCCATCCCAGCAGCCCCTCACTCAGCCCCTGTGCCCTGTCCCACCCCTGGCAGCCCCCCAGCCCTGCCTCATCCCGCCCCTCTTCCCTGCACTCCCGTCCAGTGCTGCCTCTGATGTCAATCACACCTATTTTAATGTGTTAACTTTCTAAATCCACTTTTGTGCTCACTTAACAATAAGCTGCTTTGATCAGGGTAATACCAGCAAAACCAACAAACCCGAGCCCCTCACCCCCTCCCCTGGAGCAGAGCTCACCAGGCCTCGGGCTCATAAAACCAAAGCAATTGCAGCCTTTAATTTTATTTCCTTTCTTTTCAGGCCGGTAGGTGCTGGTTCTGATTAGGCACATTCTGACCAGGAATAAAGCTATTTTAAATAAAAACGATGTTGAGCTTTGGGGGAGGGGGAAAAAAAAAAAAAAGCACAACCTCATCAATTTAGAAGGGTCTGGCAAAGCTGCTCCTGCCAGCCCAGCCCCTGAGCAGGGAAAACACACTTCTCTAGAGTGTGTCACTCTTGAACCAGGTGCCAGACACAGGAGAGAGCTGCTGTGTGCACTGTGACAGGGCAGGGTCAGGGGACAGCCCAGGATGGAGCATTTAATCCTGTTCATTCTGGGCAGGAGTTCTGCCAGCCCCAGCACCCTGCCTGTGCTCTCCCTTCCCGAGCAGCTCCTGCCTCCCCGCTGCTCTGGGCAGCGGAGCCTTATCCTTGCTTCCATCTCTCTGTCACTCCTGGTTTTCCCCTCTCTGGGCGTGTGTGCTCTCCCTCTGCCCCCGCAGACCCTGTCGCCTCGAGGTCCTTCACCTCTTGGTGCCAACACTGAGTCAGAGCTGAGCTGCTGCTCCTCCTGGGACCTCTCACGGGTCAGGGCTCAGACTGAGTTAAGCAGACAGGGAGATAAAAGCTGGAGCTTGTTCTTGGGGGAGAGTTCATGGACGTGGCCTGACTGAGAGTGTGCTGAAACCAGCACAAACTGCTGGGAATGCACCAAAATGCCTCACGTGGGGTTATTTTTGTTCATTATTTTTACCCCGGTTAGAGGCAGAGTGAAATGGCTGTATTACAACTAAGACTCAAAAAACCCCCTGCCTCTGGCTCAACCAGTTTCAGTCTTTTCTCTCTCGGAATTTTGAGTGTGACACAACTCCATTAAGCAGAGGCTGGACAGACAATGTGGCAGCTCCACAAAGGGGGTGTTCCCAGGTGCTGGCAGCGACTCCGATGTCACCGCAGGAACTTCAACAGACATCGGAGCACTTTGAACGAAACCCTTTTCTGTTCTTTCCCCGATCCTCGTTTCTGCTGGAATCAGTGTTTCCCCTGCTCCCTCTGCGACGGACACGGATGGCCTGGCAGCACCTCCAGGGAGCTCTGTGGGGCTGGAACGCCTCCCCAGGGCCCTGGGGGTGAGTCCTGGAGCACCGGGACCTCAGCGCCCCGCGTGCTGGGCAGGGGTGCAGCAGGGCGCGGCAGCCACGCACACTCCAAAACGATCCTTTATTCCCCCAGTACGCGAACCTGCACCAGCGTTTTGGAGCTGTGGGCTTCCTTCCAGCCTGGGGAAGGCCAGCACCCTCTGGAGCCGCTGTGGGCCCTGTGGCACCGCCGGGCCTCAGCACCAAGGCACGGCTGGGCTTTCAGCACCCACCCGGCCCCTTTCCACATGGAAAGCGAAGGCACCTCGAGACAAATCGCTTTGAAATCCCCGGTAAAGCCCTCCGAGCCCGCCTGCGTGGCGCAGGGCGTGCAGAGGCAGCGGCTGCGGTGCCCTGTGCCACCGGGCCCGGCGTCCCTCCCCTGGCAGGCGCTGCGCTGCGATGACAGCTGCGAGCGCCCATGAGTGAATAACCTAATCGAGCCATTAAAAGAAACAGAAGCCCTCTGCCCTGTTTGATTTCTCTCTATAATGATGTAAAGTGCACTTTAATGGAGTCAAAGTGGTCCTGGGCCATTCTTGTTAAGGCCGTTTGATGCAGTGCTATTGAGTCCCAGTGCTCGCCTTCATTACCTCCCTGCTGCATTGTACTCCAGACTTCCCCACAGCCTCTCTGCTGCCACAGCCCCTTGCCTGCATTTTGTCTACATAAATTAGACCTTGTGCAGCATATTGGCCTGTCAGGGGACTAGGAAGAAACTGTATATTGTTTCTGGCATTCCCGGGCCCTTCTGCCCCTGACATCTGCTGTGTTTGTGACAGGGAATACATTCCTGACTCATTATCCGGGCAAGCGGAATCCCTCCCTGACAGCACCATTAATCAGAATCAAGCAGTCCGGCAAATAAAAAAAAAAAAGGGGAGAGAGAAGAAGAAAAAGAAAGCAAGCGAAGAAAAGAGACAGTTCCTAACTTTCACTTCTGTGTCATTCCAGTGTCTGGACAAGTAGCAATCCATCTTGCTGAGTGACAGCTCTGATGGATGGCATTATTTATGCTTTTGTGTATTAAAAGACAGTTCTGGCACTGGCTTGTCACTCAGCAGAGATTTGAAAAAAGTTGAAATTTAATTTGAAGGAAAAGAGGGCAAAGATCAGAGGATTCTGGCTGGGGAGTTGTGCCCGGGAGGGACAGACTGCAGCGGGAGGGGACATCCCAGAGGTGTGGGGATGGTGCATGAACAAGGGACTGCCCTCCCAGGTCCACAGATCTCTGTTTCTCAGGGGGGATCGGGATCTCCGGGGCCCAGGGGTCTGTGTTGACACAAACAGGTTTGACGTTCCTTGGAGGGATCATCACTGGGGGGTGAGACGGGCATATGCTTAATTTTGTGTCCATAATTTGTGAGTGTTTGTGTACACAAACATGATTAGATATGCACATATGTATGGGTGTCTGCAGCAGGGGGGCTTCCCATGCACATGTGTATTTACACAAATTAATTTTAAATACAGCCTTTTTGTCCCAGCACACACATCTTCAGTACAGAACACTTCCCTAAGTACCCACACACACACGAGGACGGGCACGGGGCCACCTCCCAGGTGAACAGCACACCCACATTTTTCATTTCTGCCCCTCAAGAAATGTTTACTCACACTGTTTGCCCGTCAATTTGAGTACAACCCAAGGACAATATTCCTGGGGAGCTGCCTCATCCTGACCCATTCCTAAACTCAGAATCACCAGGAATGCACATCCAGATCTTGGTTTAAGTGTGCTGGTGCTGAACCCCCAGGTGTGTGTACCCCTGTCCCACAGCGTGTGTGATGTCAGGATGTTTGGGGGGTGTCGCACCCAGAGGTACCAGAGGACACCTGCAGGTCACGTTCACTTCAGGAACAAACAGGTGAATCCCTCTGAAAATTGCTGATTCTGCGTATTAATGCTCCATGCCCAGAGTGAACAGGGAAGAGTTACCTCATCTGGGGACCGTGGTTAATTTAGCAAAGGGCACTGTGTGAACAAGGCATCTCAAGTTTAGGTGTCAGCATTAATTAATGGTATTTCCAGCCCTGAACAACCCATGGTTTTGACCTGAGAAAACGCGAAACAACAGAAACCTCGCTCCTGTTATTTATCGCTTTTGTTGGAGATGTCCCATCTCTTGGCTATTGGGACAAACATCTGCTGTGGAGCCCATTAGCCAGCAATGAGCATTTGTTCCTAATTAATACAAATTTGTTTCCTTCCCCAGTCCCAGCAGGTCCCAGGTCCCCTCTCCTGGGCTGTTGGCACCAGCAGCATCACCCAGCCACACCTCCAGACCCTGACAGCCGCTCTGGAGTCTGCAAACCCAGGGCAAAACCCAGGACAAAACCCAGCACTNCGCTCTGGAGTCTGCAAACCCAGGGCAAAACCCAGGACAAAACCCAGCACTGCAAACCCAGGGCAAAACCCAGGGCAGAATCCAGCACTGCAAACCCAGGACAGAACCCAGGACAAAGCCCAGCACTGCAAACCCAGGACAAAACCCAGCACTGCAAACCCAGGGCAAAACCCAGGGCAGAATCCAGCACTGCAAACCCAGGACAGAACCCAGGACAAAGCCCAGCACTGCAAACCCTGCAGAGCTCCTGGCCAGCTCCAGGAGTGGTGCTGACTTGCAGGCCCAGGATTGTTACGCTAGAATCACTGAATTCTGTGATTCTATGAGCTCCAGGAGTGGTGCTGACTTGCAGGCCCAGGCTTGTTAGCCTNCAAACCCAGGGCAAAACCCAGGGCAGAACCCAGCACTGCAAACCCAGGACAGAACCCAGGACAAAGCCCAGCACTGCAAACCCTGCAGAGCTCCTGGCCAGCTCCAGGAGTGGTGCTGACTTGCAGGCCCAGGATTGTTACGCTAGAATCACTGAATTCTGTGATGCTATGAGCTCCAGGAGTGGTGCTGACTTGCAGGCCCAGGATTGTTACCCTAGAATCACTGAATTCTGTGATTCTATGAGCTCCAGGAGTGGTGCTGACTTGCAGGCCCAGCTGAGTCGTTTCCAGACCTTCCTGCACTCCTTTTCCTTGCCGGGGATCCTGGATCTCCCCTTCCTGGGAAAAACACACTGGGGTTTTTCAGAGTTTAGGAGTAACTGTATTCCTGACCCACAGGACGGACGCTCAGGGAATGCTGGCACCCAGAGTACTCAAAACCCCCAGACCCCCAGCCCAGGGTCACCCCAGGGCTGCTCCGTGCAGAACCAGGCCTGGGACTGTGCCCTGCCCTCATCTGGAGCGGTTCCCTGCCGGGATGACATCACAGCAATCCCAGGCAGTGAGCTGTCCCTTCAGGGCGTGAAGCTGCGGAATAAACCCTATTCTTTCAAGATCCAGAGCTTAAATTTCAAAGTGAGATGTGTGTGTAATCCCCTCAGGCTGCTTTGAAACCCCAGCCGGTGTTTGCAGAAGGAACTGGTCATTTTTCTACTCCCGGTCTCAGCAAGGCAGAGCCTGGGGATTGGCTTCTTTTAAATGTTGATACCATGAAATTGCAGTTGGCTGGGATGGAGGGAGGCTGCAGTTAGTGCAGAAATATGTGCAAGGGTTTCTCTTCGCTGGCTCCAGAGGCACAAGTGGGGCTGGTCAGCGACTGCTCCAGGAGGAAACACAATAATCATCCCTCACAACGGCCAGGCACAGGAGAGAGGAGAGTCTGTCTTATCTGTCAGTCCTGCTTTATCCGTCTTCTTGGGATTGTCCTGGGAAATGAAGACATCCCAGGCCGGACCTCAGCTGGGGTACACGGTGCAAATGCTCGTGGGTGCGCCACAGACGATTTCTACCTGGTAAAGCTCTGCCCCTTGATCTCCAAAGCCAAAGGAACAGAAGCTCCTGCGTTTGCAGCGGGGTGGTTGGAATGTTTAATTCGATTCTGTCGTCTGTCAGAACAGCAGGCGGAGGGGAGGAATGTACTGGTGTCATATGGAAACCACGGCTCGATGACGGACAAAATTAAATCCTTGCATTTGGACATAAACCATGGTAACACAAAATATGCAGCGAGTCAGGCTTGCTTTTCAGTGCTGAAAACACAAGGCCCCACTTGGCAGGCTGAGGAGGGGATATTAGTCAGATTTAGACATGGTTTTCTTTGTTTTATTGAGGGATAAATAATTACGTGCTGAGATATTCCAGACTCATGTTAACACAGCTCTGTGTGAACCGCAGCGGAGGATGCTGTGAGAATGGGAAGGACTGAAGGTCCTTTCGCCTACAAACTCTGGGAATTCTGGAAAAGTTTTGTGATTTGCTGCTGGAAAACAATCCCAAAGTTTGCTCACAATACACAGAATCGTGGAGTTGTTCGGGTTGGAGAAAACCTCTGAATTACCGAGTCCAGCCCTTGCCCAGCACTGCCAAGCCCATCACTAAAATCTGACACGCTGATCTCCATAAATCGAACCTTGCAGGCATTTTCTTTCCTGACATTCCTGAGTTAACACGGATTCAGGGTATCCACGTCTCCCTGCAGGGTCAGCTCTGTGTTCCTGCTCCAGCTGGGGGGCCCTGGGAGCAGCTGCTGGCCCCCCACGCCCCTGGGCTCCCAGGCCAGTGCCAGTGGCCAGCTCTGGCTCACACGCAGAGATTTTGGGGGAAGTTTCATTATGATGTGGGAGCTCTTCTTACCTGATTGAAAGAAATGTCTGTGCAGAACAACAGACAAAACTGGTTTGTCACAACCCTTTTCTGTCTCAGTGCAAGGATTCTGACAGGGATTTATTGAATACATCCAAGTGTGCTGAACAGCTCACAGTGACACTCAGCAAACCCGTGTTCTGCCTCACTTCTCCTGTGTTCCACCATCTCCCGAGGGCTGCTCCTGCTTTCTGGTTCAGGTGAAACCCCACTGTGAAACCTGCCCACGCTGGGGGATCCAGGGTGTTCCAGCCCTGTCCCATTGCCACGCTCCTCTGTTTATTCACCTAGTGCATCCTCGTGCCACAGGAGCTGCTCTGGTTCTGGTTTGGGTTTTGGCCACCCCTCTCCTCCCTCCCCAGCATCCCCACCCCAGCTGCTGCTCCCAACGTGATTTATGAGCTCGTGCACAGTGAAATCTGCATTTCTGGTGCCTGCCAGCACTAATGGAGCGTGCAGAGATCTGACAATATTGACTGATCTTAGTCACTCATGTTCCTCTTTCCTGATCAGCCTCCTCCGCTGCCAAAAGAATTTTAAAAGAGAAAAGTGGAAGGTGAAAGGCACGTTTCACTGAAGAAGATCTGGAACAGCCTTTTTCTAGAAGGAAGGCTGCTCTGGTGCCTGCCCTCTGGGTCTGAGCTCTGGCTGCTGCAGAGGCTGCTTCCCCTCCTGCACCGCCCTGCTGCACCCCCAGTGTCACATGGAACCTGTAAATCCCCGTCTGGAGAGGGCAGGGGACAGCAGAGTCACCCAGCAGGGTGGGATGGGACCGAGCTCAGCAGCCCAGGCACGACGTGGGGCTGGATTTCACATCTCCCTGACGCTCTGCTCCAGGGGTTTGCTCATTAGCAGGGCTCTGATCCTGTTATTGGAACTCCTGTAAGTGCTTCCTTCGGCAGAGATCCAGCAAAGCACTTAGGCAAATTCATAAATTTATGTCCCATTGACTTCTGTGCGACTATTTATGTGCTGCAAGTCGTGAGTGTCTTAAATGCATTTCCAGACTGGGCCCTGTGCTCACCAGGCTTTCTGCAGCCTCGTAAAGCCCAGGCTCTCAGCATCCGGGAGTTCAGGCTCCCATTTCCCCTCAGCCCTCAGCAAGTGCAGAATGCAACTGCAGAAAATGCTCTCTAAAAACAGAAAAAGTTTTAGGTCTGAACAGATACACTCTCACAAATAATTCTGGAGAGCAGCAGAGTTTTGACACATTAAAAGAAACAAAAAGGCACGGAAGTGATGCCTGTCAACCGAGTTCATGCCTTTGGGAGCCCCTCCTCTGGCCAGCAAGTCAAAACTGCCTCCCACATCCCATTAAGGCAGATGAATTGAGTAGTTGGGAGCATCTTTGCATTAATCAATTCTTTTTCAGAAGTGCTAATTTCATTTTTTCCAGGCTCCAGGCACCCCGGAGCACAGGAACGTGCTGCTCTCGCCCCGGTGTGATTCCTGCTCTGCCCTTTCCTTCTGCAGCTGCAGCACAACACATCCTTCAACCCATCACATATTCCAAACCCCAAAGTGACGCCCTGCACAAAATGATTTACAGTCAGCTCGAGCCGCTCTTAATAGAAGTGGTAATTTCATCAAACTAAAAGCTGTGGTGATTTATTTTTAATTATAATTACTCTTCCAGTGCAGGAAACGGAGCTGTGAGTAGGGTTTGCATTTTCTGCCCTGTTTGTCCTGGCCCTGCACACGAGCTGCCTGCAGGGTGCAAGCTCTGCGTGACTCCCTGGCTGCATTTCTGGGCAATCCTGCATTAAATATGCTCCAGGTTGTGTGTGTGACTGGAATAAACAGGATTGTGGGTTTGTTTTGGGGCTTTTGCCCTCCCTGACACCAACCAGGAGTATCCAGCAGCACAATTTGGAACACCTCAAACTTTTCTCCAACTTCCTTCCATGCGGCTTTTCCGAGCCTGAACTGCCCCGGGCTGCGAGGGGTGAAGATGCAATAAACTCGCAGGGAAACCTGCCTTCAGGAAGGTCTCTGGACAGAAAAATCCAAGGCCTTTTGGTATTTTGAGGGGCTGGGGCTTCTTCCTACTTTCCTCCAAGTGAAGCCTTTGAGGAACAGATGGACTCTGCTCATGGAGAACTTCGGCTGCAGGAACCCCCAGGCTGTGCCCAGGGCTCAGCTCCCTCTGAGGAGCTCCACAAAGGGACAGCCCACAGGTCCCTGCTCTCCCGGGGGAGCTCCGCATTCCATCCTCGAGGATCTGAAACCACCCCGAGTCAGCCGGGGAAACGGGAGCTCCCAGGCTGCTGCCTGCACTGCTGCAGAGATGGCTGATTCCCGAATTAGGGGGAGAAAACTGCAAAGCTGAGTATCACAGATCTGCCTTTTGCTCATGAAGTCACAGGGGTGGGAGGGGATGTTCCAGTGGGAATCGCCAGGAGGGACCAGTCCAGATCTCCCTGGGGTTTCCGTGCTCTGGGTGAAGCCCTGCCTGTCCCAGGTCACCCCTTCCCACCTTCCTGGACCACGCATTTCATTTGCTGACTGAAACACCAGCTGCAAAGCTCAGCCAGGAGATGAGGCTCGTGGGGTGGGGAGCGAAGCACTCCAGTGCTGGGTCTCACGGAGCACAGAGGTTAAACACACGCTGACACCTGGAAGTGCAATCCCCACGGGCCATGGAATGTGTTCCCAGAGCTGAAAGGATGCTCAGCCAGCCCTGCTTTCATCACCCCTGTCCATCAGCACCCAGCCAACACGCTCCACAGCCCCGTGGAGACGAGGTATTACAGAGATCAGGCAGCCCAGGGAAGTACAAAAGTGATTGCAAACGTTCTAATCTCGTTAATCTGCTTCTTCTCCCCAAAGATGTTCAAAGCTCAGGCCAGATCCTCAGCTGGCAAGTGAAGTAGGGAAGCACTTAAATAAGACCTTAAATTTAAGCTCGTGTTTGAATTCTATTTACCACAAAGTTCATTTGAAGATAAATTCCTGCTAAAACAATATTTCTAAGCAAAAAAGCCCTCACTCGAGCCAGAGCCTTTGCAATATAAACAGAGCTAATCTTGTTCTAGATGAGGATTTTCTGCTTTGGGGCTTCTTTCCCACTCTCTTGAGCCCCTTTCAACCAGCAAAGGGAACAGAATTTGGGGCTTTGGTGCCTTGTCTCAGCAAACCAATTCTACCTGGATTTCGCATATTCAAGTAACTGCTGGAAAAACCACGGAGAACCAGCTTGTCACCAGGATGTAACACAAGCAAAACAAAAACTGCTGTAATAATTAATCAAAATCTGGCGCACTGGTTTACAGCCCCAAAAGAAGAAACCAAAAACCTGTTTTCCTGATCCTTTTTCCTTTCCCTGCAGTTACTTGGGAACTGCAAGCACTGCTGTGGTTTAGGGTGTTTTGAGGCTTAATACATCCAGGTAAAAATTAGTGCATCCAGGCAAAAATCAATATATCCGGGTAAAAATTAATGCATCCAGGTAAAAATTAATGCATCCAGGAAAACCAGGCAGCATAAACCTGTATGATGTCAACACCTCCAGACACCCCAATTAAAGCTTTACTGTTATCCAAGTTATTATCACGGGCTCCTCATGTGAGAGGCAGAACTTAAACCTCCACCGCAGTGAGAAGATTCCCGACTCTGGGCGTCACTCCCGGTGGGATGGGCAGCTCTGCATGCACACGGAGCTTTCCCCAGGCTGCTGCTGAGCCCTGTGAGCGCGGACGGGGTCACTGCTCAGACCCTGCTGGCGTGGAGCTGGACCATCCCTGACCGGGCACTCGGCCGCTCCGGGTGGTCACTGCTCGGTCCGATGTCCCCGAGCCCCGCAGGTGTGACAGACCAGCCCAGTGCCCGTGCTGGGGAGCAGCCCCCGGGCACAGCTGGGGCTGGAGGTCCCGGGAGCTCCCGGGGCTCTGCACGAGGGCCGCGATTGCTGCTGACAGCGGCAATGGCAGCACCGGAATGGGACGGCAGCGCCGGGGCCGCGGAGGCAGAGGGTAAGGAGACGTTAATATGTGCAGTCAACTCCCATCTTGCACTCTGCGACTGTGCTGGTATGAGTGGTTCTGACACCCTGAACATAAACCAGATGGCCCCTTTCTTACGCCATATCATGCAAAGAGAGATTTGAATTAATTCATGTAGAAATCATGACAATTCTGTTGCTGTTGGAACTCACTATAGCGGACAGGGTGGCAGGAGATTATGCTGAATTTTTAACTTATAAAATACTAGTGACAGATGTCACTGCCTGCTCTCCTTTGTTGTTTCTCGTCCTTTCTCCATCCCCTAGTGCCCTCCTGCCCTTCTCCAGAGCTTTACCTCTGGACTGCGTGGCTTAAAAACTTATTTAAACACACTTTTGTGCAGAACTTGACAACACCGTGTGTAATGAAAGATCCACCAACCCCAGAAACACATGTGTGCCTGAAACACAAACACGCCGGGGTAAAGGAGATCTCATTTTCCAGCGAACTCCACCTACAGCCCTTTTGAAATCCCATCCCCGATCAATAACGATTGATTGATCCCTGGCTGTGGGGATCGATGACCCGTGCAGGCAGCAGCGCCTTCCTGGCGTTGGCATCGCGGGCAGGTGAGACCCGGCGGGAGGCAGGAATTCCCTCGGGAAAGGCGCCGTGCCCAGGGCCCTGCCGTGCTGCCCCTGCCCGTGGACACTCGCAGCTCCCGGGCAGGGATGCATTCGCGTGGACACCTGGCCAGCGAGGTGTGGCGGGGGGAGCAGGCGCTGCAGGCGCTGCAGGCTCCGAGCTCAGCATCCCTGGGCTGGGCGCTGCCGCGGGGACACCCCGCTGTCCCTGTCCCCGTCCCTGTCCCCTGTCCCCGTCCCCTGTCCCCCGCTCTCCTCCCCGCTCGCAGTTTCAGCGCCTCTCGCCCGGCGGCCGCAGCCGGCCCAGCGCTGTCAGCCCGGGCATTGTGTGGCCACCGCGTCTTTCAGCACCTGAGCCCCGGCCAGGGCTGGAGCAGCGCCGGGCGGGGCTGGGGGCCCCTCCAGCCGCACGGAGGCCCCGAGGGTTCGTGCAGCTGGCACGGCCCGCCCGTGCTGACGCTCCCTTTCAGCAGCCGCTGTCAGGCCCAAATCGCTGCCTCTCTGAGGATGCCCAGGGCTTTTCCCACCTCCTGCCGGGGCTGGCAGCGCTGCCGGGCTCCGCGGAGCCTCTCGCAGGAAGGAGCAGCGCGCTCGCGTTCCCTCCGCGCCCCCTCCCCTCGGGTTTCCTTCCACTGGGGAACTTTCTCCTCCGCGTTCCCCTCCATCCCCCTCCGAACCTGAGTGAACACTTCTTTCAGTAATGGGTTTTTTCCACCTGGTTGAGTTGATGAAAGGTTTATGAGTTGACATTCAGTGCGAGGAGAACAAAGCGAGCGCGGGCTGTGCGTGCGCGGGGGCGGGGACGGGCGCGACAGAGCTGCTGAAAACTTTATTACAAACTGAGAGGCGCTGGGAGCCATAAATCAGCCGGATGCTCCCTGCGAACCCCCGGGAAGCTGCCACGGCACGACAGAGGAGGCGACACAAGGATGGGCACCAGCGGGCTCCAGTGAGTTGCGCTGCGCTGCTGGGAGGAGGAACAGGAAGGAGGAGGAGGAGGAAGATGAAGCTTGCTGAGCACCCATCTCCCACTGGTCCCACTTCCCTGTGCCAGACAGGGACGTCCGGACTCCCCACCTCAAATCCCAGAAAGGTTCAGGTTGGAAGGGACCTTAAATCCCATCCAGTGCCACCCCCTGCCGTGGGCGGGGACTCCTTCCACAAGCCCAGGGTGCCCCAAGCCCCGTCCAGCCTGGCCTGGAAATCTGAGTTACGAACGGAACGGCTCCAAAGGAGTTTCCAGAGGCAGGAGCTGCTGCACAGGGCCCAGCTCCGGGGGAAAATCACAGGGGCAAGAAGCTGCCCCTTGGCCAGCTGCCCACGCTGCCCCTCCGTGCCCTGTCCCGGCTCCACCCGGGCAGTTCAGGCTTCGCTCGGATTCCGCCTGTGCCCAGGTGAGAGCCGGCAGCTCCTGTTTACCAACACACAGCCGAGCAGCAGCTTGCTGGGAGCGTTTAAAAACACCGCGCCCAAAACAAACAAACAAAAGGCTTTCAGCTGGTATTTGTTAGGAAACCAGCGTTAACAGGCTCACAGTTATGAAAAGCACCTTTAGCAACACGAGCGGCATGATTTTTGCTTTGCATTACAGAGAAGGGGAGAAGGAGCAGAGCTGCCACCAGCTGAGCCTGCAGAAGGAGCAGGAGGCGCACTGTCATTGTCACAGCGGCTCCCGGGGAAGGCTCTGGGCTCACAAACGGCACTGCCGCCACCACATGATGCCCCCAAACCAGCCCGGCTGACCCCAGGGCCCCCCCACACCTTCAGCAGGTCGGGGCTGCCTCGAGGGGAACGAGAGCACCTTCCCCACACCGTCCCCTCGCTCCTTGGGGAGCGCGCAGCGTCCTCCCGGTTTAATTTCGCGTTGGAAGCGCTTCTGTTCCTGCAGCCCCTTGCAGCACCAGCCTCGGTTCTGCTCTAATTTCGGCGGTGTTAATTAGCGGTGTCGGCGCGGAGGTGAGCGGTTTCTGGGGCAGCGGGAGCACTCTCCGCGCCGTGCCGGTGAATCGCTGCCGCGCCGGGCATGCGGAGCGCGGAGCGGGTCCCTCCCGGCCCCCGGAGGTGCCACAGCCCCGCAGCTCCCAGGGCCGCCTCTCCCCAGCGACCCCGCGCTGTGCACAACGGCGAACGCGTTTCTATTTTAGACTCTGAGCCGAGGCCACCGCCTGCCTTTCGGAGCGCGGATGTCCTGGAAATGTCACCGCAGAGCAGCGTGCTCAAGAGATTAGAGCCGTTCCAGCTCCAAATGACACAGGACAGTCACAGATGTTACTGTAGCCGTGGGGTCACTCGCAGTTGCTCAGGCTTAACTTGTTGAATTGCATTTAAAAAAAAGAAAAATAAAAAAGGAAAAGGGGCAAATGCTGAAAGACTCTGAGCAGCTGTGACTTTGCTCAGGTTTTTATCCCAGGTAAATAAATCTCCTTTCCCCCATAACAACCAGTAGCCCTTATAGGCCTTGGAGAGATGGCTCTAAATAACTGAATTCCCGGGCCAAAATGTGCTTCATATTTCCAGCCTCGCTGCGCGTGGAGCAGTGGAAGAGTTAACAGCTGCTGTGCAAGGAGCTCCGGGATCAGAGGGGTGGGTGGGGGGCTCAGAGAACCTCTGCTCCAGCAGCACTGACAGCGTTTCCAGAGCACACTCACACCACGGGATGCTGCCGTTTTTATGTACCTCATTTGAGAGCTGCTGATTTGCAGATACTGAGAGCTGAGCAGCTTTTACGTTTTTTTACAAAACCAGGTGCTTTTAAGATGTACCTTTAAAATCAAAATCCGTTTTAAATCACCGCTGAGAGTCTTGGCTGGTGTCTAATTGTGCTTCTGGGCACTCGCTCCGAGGAGCAGCCCGAGCCCTGGCCTAGATCAGCAGGCAGTGACACGCATCCCTCACGCTAATGGGCTGCTCCTGGCTGTGCTGGGGAGAGGCGCAGGGAAGGGCTGGGCCAAAGAGCCGAGATGTGCTGACAAAAACCCCAAAATAAAAATCAGGTGCGACTGCGGCTCCAGCCCGAACGCTCCGTGTTAATCGTTGGCTCCTTTTCTGGGCTCGCATCTGCTCTGCACTTCTGAGCAGTTCTGGGGCTCTGCAGAAAGCCAAGTACAGCCAAGCTGGAATCTGTGATCAGCCCCGAATTCGTGGGGTTTGAGCAAATCCTGCCCAGGCAGGGGGAACCCAGCACTGGGCAGGGTCTGCAGCGGCCTGAGGAGAGCCAGGCACAGGAAGAGACACAAATCCCCTGGATACTGGAATTTTTCTGAGCAAACGCTTGAATCGAGCACAAAAGCCAAGCACTGCTCTACCAAGACAAGCCCAGACCTGGAGCTGGGCCTGGGCCTGTGCTGGTGGCGCTTTCATCCTGCCCTGGCTTGGCTTCCCCAGATGACTTTGTTCTGTCAGATGTGGCTCCTAATTACGAGCCCTCCAAGTGCCATTAGTGGCTTAACTGGAGGGAAATTGAGCCATATAAACAGCACCACTTCACTGTCCTCTGTTTATATTAAGCTGGATTTCCCTTTTGATATTTATTGAGGGAGACGTGGATTTGTTTGAAGATTCAGCTCAACTTGTTAAGGTTTTACTGGAGGAAGGAATTCAGCCACTGGAATTGCCACGGGCAGCACGGGAACAGCTCGGAGAGGGAAGGAGCAGGCAGCCAGCAGGGCTGGGGCAGGACAGCTGCCACCAAAGAGGCACCGAGGAGGGGTCACACTCAGGAAATCCTGGGTGTGCAGAGCAATAAAGGAAGGGCAATAACTCCTCATTGTTCCACGGGCACCTTTCATGGTGCAGTGTGAAGGCTGGAGAGCTCAGCACTGGGCCTGGGGTTGTGTTTTGTCTTGCAGGGCTGAAATATCGTTTCAGTCTTAAGCTGGTTAAGAAATTACAGTTTGGAGAATAGCGTCAAAGAAAAATCTTACTGAAAAATTGCATGAAAAAAATTACGTTTGAAAACGTTACTTTTTAGATATTCTTAGAAGGAAAGCTAGTTTTTTTCATGGAGAGGAATTTGTATTTTCATTTGAAAATAAAAGCAACTGGTTATGGTAAAAGGTGAGAGACACCTTTAATGAAATGTTGAGAGACACAAATTCTTTCCATTGTAGGACCAGTTTTTGGTCAGCTGCAGGAATGCTGTGTGTCCTGTGAGAACTCGGACAAGCTGAATTTATCAGCTCGAGGATGAAAAGGGGGAGGCCGAGGGCACAAGGCACTGCACAGAATGCAGAGACAAGGAGAATATTGGGCAGCTCCCCGACAGAGAACGCCTCAGGCTGATCCAAGGTGAGATCAGACCTCTGCAGTGACAAAATCCCAGGTCTTTAGAGCTTATCCAGATGGGAACCCCAGAGCCAAGCGCCTGATCCCCAGCACCTCTCTGGGAAACACCGAGTGCTGCGTTGAGACTGGAAGTGCAATTGTGGGGAATCAGAATTGCTTCCCACCAGGATGTGGATGAGGGCAAGCTGCCTCAGGACCTGCTGGCTCCCAGAGCAACTCGCAGCCCGAGGAGTCAGGAAGTGCTGAGCAAGGAACTACCCGAGTTTCTCAGCACTTGCTGCGAGTTCAGAGCACTTGTGGGGTGTGAAGGAAGAGCTGGAGGGAGCCTCCTGCCCTCAGCCTTGTCCTCAGCCTTTGCCAGGCACTGCTCTGTCCCACAGGGATGGAATTTGGAAATTCCTGTGCACCTCCAAGGTTTTATGGAATCCAGCAGGAATCGCACGTGCCCCATCCCAGCTCAGGGGATGGGGATTCAGGAGAAGGACTGAGCTCCCCTGGGTTTGGTTCCGGCTCTGCAGCCACCAGCAGAGAATCCTTTCTCTGTGGGGACAGCTGCTGGCACAGCAGCCCATCCTCCAGGCAGTGCTGGGTGGAAAGGAGCAGGACAAAGGGCTACCACGAGTCCCTGCTGTTTGCTGTCCACTTTCACTGGTAATTGGCTTGGCTGCCTCCACCTAACAAAAGCAAGACTTGATTATTTCTAATCCTCACGAGCAGGGCGAGGTTGCAACACGAGCTGGGGAAGCGCAAGCTGCAGTTTAATAGAAAGCAGCGGCCAGGGAGGAGCAGCCCTCCCCATCCGAGGATGCCTGGAGAGCTCCAGCCCAGCCCAGCTCTGCCTGGCCCGCAGGCACCGCAGCTCCGTCGCTCCCTGCCCGGGCCACCCCCTGCTCGTGCAGAACGCTGCAATTACTCACGTTTGACAAGTCAGCCCCACAAAGCCTGGGAGGTTCAAAGCGCTCCCCACCTGGTATTTCTCTTTTACAAGCACGCAGCCACCAAGTGTAACTTTGGGAATGTTTTAACCTTCCTTTCCCACACGCCCGAGCGTTGCTGCGCTCGCCTCCCTCTCGCCCCGGCTTTCACTTCACTGGGTACAGCTGAGATAATTCGGGTAAGGGGGGATGAGACAGGGAAGAGCTGCTCAGGATTGGTGCTCGGTCGAGTTTAAAAGAAGCCACACTGAATAAACCCTGGGAGATGTTCAGTGTCCCGAACATCCCCCAGAACCCAAGGTTCTGTTCACCAAGGACTGGAATGATGGAGGGGCACTGGACACAGCCCAGGCTCCGTTTGCAGAGGTTCTGGGAGCTGCTCTGGTGGCACTGCAGGGTTACAGAGACGTGTGAGTGCCTGGAGATGGCACAGCTGGAGCACAGGGGGTTTGTTCTGCCCGGAGCCAGCTGCTGCTCTGCTGCATTTCACATCTCTCCCAGTAAATAAATGAAGGGCCTCCACTTTCCCTGCACACTGCAGTTTGTGTACATGAGTGTTATTTCCCCTATCAGATTCCCGTACAAAAACTGCTGTCAGGCTATTAATAATCTGCAAAAACACCTTGAAACTTGACTCAATGAGGGCACATTGCAAATGGGCTCTAATGGCTTTTATTCCTCATCTCTGTCACCTCAGATCTAATCTGCCATTTGCTCATTTTTTATCCTTTCTGGTCCCCTCAAAAATCACCCGGCAGCTCTTCCCCCAGCGCAGGGAGGCTGTGAGGGGTCAGCAGGGCTTTGTGGACAGGGAAGGGCCTGGGGTGTCAGGCAGAGTGGAACTGACACTGGATCTTGGTTTTTTCCTTTGTTGTGGGGCCACCTCTGCATTTTTAGTGGGAACAACCAAATCTCTGCAGCCTCTGTCCCCGTGGTTGAGCTCACACCCCTCGTGCTGAGTTTGGTGTGGAACATTTGCCTGAAGGAAGCGCAGGGATCAGAGGCTGCTGGGATCCTTCTCCTCTGGAAAAAAACGAGAGGAGGAAAGGGAGAGACATTGCAGAGCCTCACACAGCACTTGTGACCTGGTCAGGCTTTTAAACATTCATGTACTCCAGAGTTCTTAATTAGGTATCACTACATTTTTTAATGAGATGGCGTTCGTAGGTCTCTAATTACCTTTAAAACAATGGTCTCAGGAGCCCAGGGGGAAGGCAGGAGGCAGCTCCTGACAGAAGTTGTCCAGTGTGTGATTCTCAGAGAGAAGCCACAAGTCCCTTTTCCCCTCAGCCACCTCGGCATCACAATCTGTTTAGGAGTTCCTTCTTTTCTGTTTTATTTGGTTATGCAAACATTAATTTAAGGAATACTTCTCAAGCCTCCTGTGGGAATCCAACCCAATTTCCAGAGACAAAGCACGTGCAGAAATGACTAACATTTCTCTTTGAGGAGGGGAGGAGATTTAAGGCTTTTGACTCAAGGTTTTTTTCCCCCTCTTTCTTCTCCTTTCTTCTAAGTATCTCTTTATTCATCACTTTAATTACCTAATCGTAAATTTCTTTAGGGGGTTACTTAGAAGGAAAATTAGCATCAAAGCTTGGCAGTAAATTCAGGGGCTTTTGGAGCAGGTCCAAGCTGTTTCACCTGTGATTAATTAGATGATTTTTTTTCTTTAAGTGCCAGAGGGCTGCTGAGGTCTTTAAGCAGTTACATGACTGCTGGCAGCTCAGGAATTATGATTGATGCTCTAGGCTGGCATTTAGGACTTCTGCTTCTCTTTGGTGCTTGCCTGGAGAAGGGAGAACACCGGAGCAGCTCCAGAGCTGGAGAAAGGCTCGGGGCTGGCCAGAGCAGCCTGAGCTCTCCCACAGCAGGGAAGGCACTGGGACCAGTTCACTGCTGGATTCCACAGGATTCAGAGGAGGGGAAGGGAGAAAGAAGCTCCTCCTGCTCAGATTATGTCCTACAGTCACAATATCAAGTTATAGCAGCCTTCTCTTTAAGGAAAGGGCTTAGTCAAGGATGAAAACGAGAAGAAAACAGGACTAAAGCTTTAACCCCAACCCTGAAACTTGTGGAAAAAGACTTAAAAGTCCATTTATCTTTCACAAAAAACTAATATTCCTTTCTCCTGGTCCCAAAGGGCAAAGAATGAATCTCATTGTTTTTTTGTTTTGTTTTAGCAGAAAACCAGAGAACCAAATTCCAGACTGATCTGGCTCCTCCTTCTGGCTGGAAACAAAAATCCTGTTGTGCCACCAAAGGGGGAAAAAACCCCAAACCAAGGCAACCCCTCAAGCCCCAAGTCGTCCATGAAAGCTTTCGCAGAAGTCAGGAACATCAGGCAGCTCGAATCTCATCCCCACACAACTCCCACCCTGCCGGCACCAACCACCCAGGTGAGCTGTGCAGATCACCAGCCACAGGGCACAGACTCTGCACCACGGTGCTTTCTGCATTCCTGGCCCAAACAATGCTCAAGAGGCTGAAGATTGCCAGGTGGCAGCTCCAGGGAGCGTTTGCAGGCACCCACACACAGCCTCTCTCCCACACCTTTGCTTTTCACAGCTTGTGACAACAGAGATTATTCCTTGCTGGAAGAATGTGGCATTGTTGACATTAAAAAAAAGGCAAAACAGGCCTTTGCTTTGCTTGAACAGCACAGGCTCTCTTGATCAGCTGTCTGAGGTGCCTCAGCTGTACAAAGCATTTAAACCTGTCTAACATCAAAAAGTAAGGTAAGACAAGTCACTTTGATGCTCCAGAGCACATGCCTAACATGATTATTGCAGCATCTTCTGGTGATAATGGAATTATGCAAAGGAGGCCTTGACCCATTAATGCTTTTACCTTTCTTAGGATTTCTCTGCCTGTTCCCTCCTTCCCGAGCAGCAGAACTGCTGGCTCAGGCAGAGCAGCTGAACAAAGGCTGGGAGGGACAGGAGTCACCTGTGAGCAGGTTTTGGTGTTTCTTGCAGTTTTCTTAGTGCAAAATGCCCTGGCGCTGCACAAAATCTGCTTAGTACCAGAGCACAGAGGTCCAGGCACGCGTGGTTATTTAAAACAGGCAAACAATAAGGAAGAAAAAGGGATGTGACCTCCTGTGTGCCCTGCTCGGGCAGAATTACGGCTGAAAACAAGGGAAGGTTCAGCTGGTGACAATACAGAAACCCTGCAGAAGCTCGGTGTGAGGCTCCCGTGCAGTCAGAGGCTGCAGACCCTGCCCAGGCTCGTCCTCCCACCCTCCAGCCCTGCTGCGTGTTCAGCCCGTGCTGAGCACTGCCCTGAGACACGGCTGCTGCAGCTTGGCTGGCCAGAGGGCAAACGGAGCCCAGGGCACAAATCCTTAGCTAAGTTTGCCTATCCAGTGGGTGATTTTAGGCCAGAAAAGTCCTACCAGGAGCTCAGCTGACTGCCTTGGCTGCGGCTCAGGCCTGCAAAGGGCTGGCAGGGGGAAAGCTGAACACTTCCTCTGTGTTCTGTTTGCTCCAAGCATGGTTCACTGAGTCCTGCTTGCAATCTGTCCTGAGCTGCAAACGCACGATGAGTTTGTTCCAGGGAGGATGAGCCCAACACGTCAACGCCCAGACCTGGATCCAAAGCCCAGACTTCCCCAGCACAGACACGTTTCCATCTGGAGCTTCGGTCCAAGATTTTTCTCCTGCTTCCCACTCGTGCTGGGCTCCTGAGTGCCCCGTCCTGACCCAGTCCTCGCTGTTTAGGCTGTCGGGGATGCTGTTCCATGCCCTGTGTGCAGGGCTGGGATGGGGCTGAACACCTCATCCAGCTGAACACCTCACCCAGCTGAACACCTCACCCAGCTGTGCAGGGCCGGGATGGGGCCGAACACCTCACCCAGCTGAACACCTCACCCAGCTGTGCAGGGCTGGGATGGGGCTGAACACCTCACCCAGCTGAACACCTCACCCAGCTGTGCAGGGCTGGGATGGGGCTGAACACCTCACCCAGGTGAACACCTCACCCAGCTGTGCAGGGCTGGCACCAGAGCCAGGGCTTTGCCTCTGCCACCCCCTGCTCTTATTCTTCGAGAGGGACAGGGTGAGCCCAGCTCTGCCCATTCCCCTGGGCAGGAAAGCTCCTGGAGCATCCCCTTGAAACAAAGCCTTTCTTCCCCCATTTTCCTGTCTAAAGCAGGAGAAAGGACCAAGACCTTATCCCTGAGCTTCGGGAATCTGTTAATTGGCTCCCCAGTAAAATTACAGCGCCTCTGCTGCCTGATAATGATTGTAAATGACAGGGACTATCAGGTTTACCTTGTGATGTCCCTGGGGAGCTTGCAGTTTGTTTAGTCTGAACTCTGCGTCAGCTGTTTGGGTTCCTTTCTTCTCGGCATGTGGTATCTGGACTCAAGCTGCAGCCTTTCAAACCTAATTAGTGTTAGGGGAAAGAGAGGGAGAAAAAACACCAAACACCATCACTCTCCTCCCTCAGCTGACTCTGTAATGTACAGGCAGGGCCTGATTTATGGGACAAGTTCAGGGGGATTTTTTGTTTGGGTTTTTTTCATGCTTATCAATCTAGTGTCTTTGGCTCAAGCTGCAAAAAACCTGAATTTCAGTGTGCTGGAGTCTCTGAGCTCTGGGAAGTTCTGCAGAGAATACCGAGGCTCAGTGGAGCCACCGTGGTTGGGTCTGTTCTGTGCAGAGCTCAGCAGAAACTCCGTTTTTTGCCCTTTCCCTCACAGAGAGAGCGTCTTACTCTCCAAAATGTTTGTTGTTGAAACTTAACAATACTGTTCTCAGTAATAACTCATGTTAATGCTCAGCCAAATCCAAACTGCTCCCCGTAGGAAATAAGAGCACAATTTATTCATAACTTGCACCATTTTCCACTCTCAGGGCGTTTCCCAGTCCCTCCATGGTGGCACCAAGGTGTGTCTCACCTGTTCCCTGCTTGGTTCCCGACTCCCACCCACACCAGGCACTCCAGCTGTTGTTGCATTGTTGCCTGGAACAGTCCAGAACAGCAGATCCATGGGAGGCACCTCCAAAGCATCCACAGACCTGGAAAAGCAGCAGCACATGAGATGTTTTGGTTTCAACGACTGATTGCAAGTGCAGAATTCTCTGGAATGGTTTCATTTTGCTCAGGAATGGGAGGTACACATTTCAAATAGAGCTAATTAGGCTCTGGAACAGCTGCTGAAAGATGGGATGAATTTTTTGACTGCTCAGAATCCTTAAATCAACACTAAATGTCTCTCTAGGAGAGCTGAAGCTGCACCATCACTGAAATCCTGACATGGGAAGAATCAGTGGGTAGAGCAGGTGAGAGGAGAAGGTTCCCTCTGCCTGGGAGCTCTCCGAAATCCCACCAGGACTCTTCCAGCTATCCCTGTAGTTGCCATATTCTGAAAGCATCTCTCTGTGCCCTTATCTCAGTCAGTATTTCTTGGAAAAAAGCCCTACTATGGTTCAAACTCGGATCGAAGGCAAAAAAAGGCCTGGAGAGCCTCTCTCTCTGTGTGTGTCTCTCTCTCTCTCTGTGTCTCTCTCAATCTCTCTTTATTTTTACTCTAAAGTTGTTTCCTCTGCCTGCAGTGCATCAAACAACTTCTTTCCCACCATTCTTCCAAAAGCTCCTTCCGTGCACGGAGCCCCTCTGTGGAATCTGTCACCTGCGCTTCCCTGAGCCAAGGACCCAGACGGGCTCGGGGAAGAATGGTGGAACTAAATCCACGCTGATCCCAAATCCTCTTACCGACATCTGACCACATTGTTGGGCACAGGCCTATAATGCTGTTAGAGTAATTCCCAGCCTTTTAAAGTCAGCAGCTATAGTCCAGGGTGATGCAGGAGTGATACAGCTGCGGGGGAATCTGCACTTTACATATTTAACAGAAGCGTGCTGAGCTCTTTAACATATCATTGCTGTACTTTTTGACATCAAAAGGATTGCATTTCCATACTTGGATGAATTAATAGGATTTGCATGTCACCCTCATTCTGTACTTTCTTTGCTGAGTTACACTGCAGGAATTTGAAAGGTGGGGAAGCTGTGGAGGCGTGCTCGTGTGTGTGAGTCCTCAGGAGTAACACACGGCTCCGGGGTGGGTTTGAAGCCGACTTTAAAGGAGCAGCATTTCTGTGATGTGCCCAGGAGATGTTTCCTTCTTCCTCAGCTGCTGTTTGGTTTCAGCTCCAGGCAGCAGCTTTCCTGGGAACCCCTCTGCACACAGAGGCCAGGCCAAAATCTGCTCCCATCACCGAGCAGCTGCCCAGTCCCACTGACCCCGTGCTGCTCCTGAGCTCTTAGAGCTGGTCCTGCAGGGCTCAGGAACCCACGGCTGGATCAGGAGGGAATTCAGGGCTCACTTGAGTACCTGGGCCGTGGGATTGTGCTCACTGAAATGTTCTCTGCCTGTGGAGCCCCCAGGAGCTGCTGAAGCAATTGGCAGTTCTGCTCCAGCCTCCGAGGGGGAGCATTTCACTCACAGCTCACGCTGCGCCACCCAAATTCCTCTGCGGGTCTCGTTTCACTGCTGCTCCAAGTGTCCTGAGAAATTCCCAAAGACAGCCAGAGGAGGGGATTCTGGGCTGCTGGAGCTCCCTCCCTGCCCTCCCCTCCGGTGCACACCCCTTGTCCCTGACGCTGCAGCTGGAGCAATGCTGGATTTCTCCCCGTGTTCCCAGGGTTTCG
This sequence comes from Cnemophilus loriae, assembly GCA_013397755.1. Taxonomy (NCBI): domain Eukaryota; kingdom Metazoa; phylum Chordata; class Aves; order Passeriformes; family Corvidae; genus Cnemophilus; species Cnemophilus loriae. Next base: position 338,598 of record VZTF01006317.1, on the reverse strand, counting down.
GGGCTGGCTGGACCCAGCCCAGAGTGCCCCTGCCCTCTGCAGCAGAGCTGAGTGCTGCCCATTCCTGGACGGACTCAGGATCCTGTGCCTGAGTGAAATTTTATCCTTTCAGACAGGCCCAGCTCTGTCTGGAGTCACTTTTGCCCTGACAGCGGCAGTCATTAATTACCCTCTGGCTGATTGACGTATCAGTGAGCAGCAGCAATGCGATACTTTCCTAACGCTGCAGCCTTCCCAGAAAAGCCTAACTGGACCTGACACACTTATCCCGGACAGCCCATCCCTTGGTTTGTGTCTGTCCAAGTGCTCTGGAAGTGCCACCCCAGCACTGTCCCCTCGGCCGAGCTGGGAGCAGGGGCAGGGTGGGGAGCGGGGAAGGGGAGGAACGGGGCTCTCACAAAGGAGAGGTGGGAACCCTGAGCTGCTCCTCCCCTGCCAGAGCCCTGGCCGAGCTCCAGCAGGGTGTGACCCACCCGCGTGTGCCAGCACCAGTCAGTCCTGCCATGGTGGTGGCACCAGGGTGGCACTGCCACGTGCCCTCCGTTCCTGCAGTTTGGGTTTAAGATCTCGGATCACAACTCGTGTACCCGTTTGGAAAAAGAAAAGAATAATCTCGTCTCTGCCCCTCCTTTTCCTGACTTAACAGAAATGCAATTGCTGCTTCTGTTGGCTCAGGCTGGGGTCACAGAGTCCCTTCCACGCTGGCCTGCTGGGACAGGGACCTGCACGGGCCGCTCGCTCGCTCTCACTGGCTGAGAGAGCCTTGCAGAATTCCCCCTGCTCCGAAAGTTGGGAGCACTTTCTCTCCCATTTCCAGGGAACCACGGAAGTTGCTGCGGGCAGCAGGGCCCTGCTGAGCTGCTGAACGTGCTGGGGGAGTCCTGGCACTGCGGCACCACCAGTGAGCGCTGATGAACGGCAGCAGAGCAGCAGGAGAGCGAGAGGGATGGAGCGCAGAACCCATAACTCCCCATTAAAAAATAGAGAGCGAGCACAAGTAACTCCCTGAGTGATGACTGATTCCTGGTGCGTCCCCCTGGGTCAGGAAGCGTTTGAGTGCATCATTTTTAAAGATGACTGAAAGTAGCCAGGATCACAACGCCATTAATGTGCTGTTGTCTGGCGGTGCCGGTGCCATCCCTCAGCCCTGCGTTCCCAGCACAGATATTTCACCCACCCGGGTCTGAGCCTGGCCCTGCCCCTGGCATCCATCACTGGGGCTCTGAGGAACCTGCAGGGCTGCAGGGAAAGGCCTGGGCTGCAGCCACAGCAAAGGGGCCATGCTGCTGCTCCCCACCATTCTCTCCACAATATCTGCAGCCCTCCCATTTCCTTACAGACCCCATTGCTGCTTCTCTCCCGGCTCCCTGACTCCTTGTGGCGAGGGCTTCCTGGATCCTAATCCATTGTTTCTGAGAAATCACCATTTATGACCTGCCTCCGAGCCCAGAGATCATCTCACAAGCTCGGAAAATGCCTGACACGTGGAGCTGTGCCCAGCTCAGCGGAGCCCGTGCTGAGCTTGGCAATTAATGGTCCTGCACGAGCCTGATTAATTGGGAAACTCCCACCACCCTCCGCGGGGAGGGACTGCAGTGAAGGTATAACGGGTCTGAGTTTCTCCTCTGGCCAGGCGGGAGCAGCAGCAGAGCCAGCAGGGTCCTGTCCTGTGGCTGGGGAGTGTCAGACCCTGCTCACCCCTCGGGGCAATGGGAGATTGCCTGGCCCAGGCAAAGCCTTGCCCCTCTCAGCTTGTTCCGAGCAGTGGGCACAGCACTGAGCGTTTGTCCCGGGCAAGGACCACCAGAGGGATTTACGGAAAGCTCGTTCAATCACAGGAAAGCCCCAGCTGGTTTTGTTTAGCTGTTTGGTGCTTCCAGGTTTGAAATTCCTGGGGTTACTTTGCTTCCCAGCCCATCCCTGTAAATCTGAACATATTTCTGTGCTGCTCAGGACTGCAGCAGGGCAGGCATCCATGTGCTCAGGCCTGGGCTCAATTTGTTATTCTGTCAGAGATCTGACACGACTGGAACCCAAGCTGTGTCAACAGACTGCAGATGTTTTCCCTCTGCTGACACGCCACATCCTGGACGGAGCTCGCAGGGCTGCAGTCCGTGCCTGGAGGTGTCAACTCCACTGCACAAGCTCTGCTCAGAGGGGCTGAGAACTTTGCTTGGTGGTGGGATGCAAGCTGGGCACTCAGCCTCTCTCTGTGCTTCCAAAAACCCCCCGAGGGAGCAGAGCACGGCCCCAGGGCAGCTGGGATCCCACCCGAGCTGCCTTTGGTGGTGCCTCCCCCTGCTCTGGAAATGGGTAAACCAGGCCAAGGCCTTCTGATTTATCTCCTTTCCAGAGCTGTGGAAGGACAGGGGGAAGGTGGGACCAAACCCGGGTCTCCTGGGATCCAGTCCAGTAGAAAAAACCCCAAGGATATCAGGGTTCTCCTAAAGAGCTGCTCTGGAGTTTTGCTGCACACCGAGACCTTTGTAACACTCTGTTATCTTTATTCTCCTGATAAACCAGCCTGACTCCTTCACGGCCACTGAATTAACACCCGAGTCAAAGCTTTTAACGCCCCTTGGACACAAAGTGCTCGCTGCTGCCTGTGAATGCTGAGAGGGCCTGGCCTGGATGAATAATGCAGCAGGCACTGCCTCCGTGGGATCTGTTCCTGAGGAACTCGCTCAGCCCTGCAGTGCTGGGGGGGCTTTGGTACCAGGCTGGGCTCGGCTCCCCAAAGCTCTGCCTCTCAAAAGAGCATCTGCACCAACAGGCAGGAGTGAGGGAAGCGAGGAGCAGAAAGGGGAAAAGAAGGTTGGGAAACCCAAGGCACAATGGTTCAACCTGACAAATGCAGGAAATCTCTTACCTTGGCCCGGGGATGGCATTGTCATGCAAAAGTCCCAAAGCCCTGCCTATATTTAGAAAGTCTCCTGCCTTGGTTTGCTTCTCCAAGGCTGGCTTTGTTCACCCAGAGCTTCGGAGGATTAAAAAAGAAAAGCTCTCCTGGGAGCTGCTTATGGACACCACCACTGCAATGTAATTCCCTGCTTCCAGGGGGGTGGGCACAAACCCCCCTGAGCCGTTTGCTCCCAGGGCTTCTGAGGGAGGGGGTTGTTCCTCCTTCCCCTGCACGAGGGCTGGGCATGAGGAGATGGGACAGGGCCTGCAGGAATTAGGACAAACCCATATTTTTTTTCGAAACCTGGCAACCCAAAAGACTTAAGGGAGAAACCCAGAAGTTCCTGGGAGCACGTGTCCCACTTCCTCCCACTCCTCACCAGCGAGCTGATTTAGCAGGTTCCACTTTGAAGTCTGTTTTTTGGGATTTGATCACATCCAATCCTGTCTCTCTTACCATTAAGTCTAAATCTTGCCTTTGCCACCTGGCACAGCCTCTGGGGCCCGAGGGTCAACGCTCCAGTATTGCACAGGGTGGGAACAAAGTCAAAGATGGAATCTGAACTCCACTCAAGATTTTGCCAGAAATGGATTTTTTTTCCGGTTCAGGCACTGTAGAATGGATCCTCTCTGCTCAGAGGAGCACAAGAGTGATGGAGATCAGAGCCCCTGCCAGGTCCTGGAGGGGCTGCAGCTCCAACGCAGCCCCTCTGAGGGCAGACAGTGGGCTGCCAAAAACCCCCCTGAGCAACGCCAGGCATCAAATCCCTCGAAACAGCAGCACAGGCCCTTCCCAAGCCGAGCAGGGCAGCTCTGGCTGCGAGCTGGTGGCAGCAGCCGATGCCTGGGATGAATCACGGCGTTGTTGTGCCTTCCCTGGACAGCACTGGTGGATTTGGGTGTCTGATCAGTGCCTGGATACCTTTTCCTTGTGTCAATATTTTTGCTGTGGAACAGTACACAGCCTTCTACCTGAAATTTTACAAACTGGCAGGGTACTATTACAAAAGATTACTTAATTGCAGATTACTACTGTACATTTGAATCTCAGTATCTCATTAAGCTGTCAGCTTTAATTACCATTATGTGTTTAGATTATGCCACAGATTATTTAGTTCGGTACCTAGGTTTGCCAACCTGTTTGCTTTGTGACATGACAGGGGGGTAATTACGGAATTACTGGAAAACCTAAATTTTTCCACGGGAAAGATGAGAAGCCCTTGGCAGCAGCAGTGACCCCACAACTGCTCGTTCCTGCAGGGCGAGCGGCGTTGGCCCCGTGTGGGTCTGCTTCTCTCAGACCTGCCTGGTTCCCCACCCCGGGAGGAAGGGGCCGTGCACAACAGCCGGGCTTGGTGGGGTGTGAAATGCTCACAGGGCGACCAAACCCACCCGGACTGCGGGGGTTTGGGTTTCACTGCAGTCCCCACATCCCTCCCCAGACACCCGCAGTGTCGCGGGGCCCTCCATCCCGAAGGCTGCTTTCCATCGTGGCCCTGGTTTGTCTCTCCAGGCTGCACGAGGGGGGATTGGGATGGGCAGGGTCACCGGACGTGCAGCCCAGTCCCCTGCTGTCCCGTCAGCAGTGGCCACCCCAAACTGGAGAGGGAGGTGATGTTCACACTTCAGATTTCATGGCTGACGTGAGGAGGTGAAACCTCTGTCTCAGCCTTGCTTTGCAAATCCCTTTCATCCCCTGGTGATGATATCCTGTAACCAACCCCGCTTTTCTGCCTGCAGCAAACTGTGAATCTGAGCCACAGCCTGATCTGTGCAGCCAAAGATTGATTAGACTGAGCTGTAGTCAGCTCATGGACGGGCAGTTCCCCATCACTGAGCCTGAGATGCAAAGGGAAACACCCAAAATGGATAAACCAGGCTTGGAAACCCTGCATTTCACCCACTGGAGTGGGACAGTGCTGCGGGAGCAGCTGGGGAGGGAATCCCTGCTCTGGGGTGAACCCACCTGCCAGAAATAACTGATCGCAGTTCCAGGCAATAACAGGAACGATTTGCATTTGCGTGGTGCAGATTTACACCTGGGAGATCCCTTGTCCTGATGCAACCCCTCCCGTGCCCATCTCCCCGAGGGAAACGAGGGAAAGGATGTGCGGGTGAGGCGAAGCCAAGGCCCGGGTGCGCGGGTGGAGGGGGATGTGACAAGGGTGCACCTGGTGAACGGCCCAACCAGCCGTGCCTCAGTTTCCCCAGCTGGGCCCAGGGAGAGCCCCGAGGCGCTGCTGGAAGGACCCAGAGCCAGCCAGAGCTGCCACCTCGGAGAGAAACAGGGAGCAGGAGCTCGGCCAGGCAGCTGGGGAGGGGCTGGGGGACAGAGCCTCGTGTTCTGCACCCCAGGTACTGCAGCTCTGAGTGATGAAACAAAACCCCCGGGAGCAGGGCAGCGATGGAAGGGCTGAAATCTTCCTGCCCTGAGTCTCTTTTCCACACCCAGGTAGAAAGAAGCGGGGTAGGTGTAAGGTACAGCATCTATATCTGTCATTGTCGATGGAGAGCCATAAATTACAGGTATAAAAATCCATACTATTTACTTCCTCTCTGGATACAATCAGAAGAGCTCTATACATCTTTATATTTATGCAGCAATAAATACATTAGATAAAAGTAATCTATTCAAGTCACAATTACCTCTTACTCAAATATACCTTGTAACGAATTTGTCTCCTGTTCTGATGGTATATGCTGTGTATTGATATTATTTTGTCTGGTTATTATTAAAAAAACCCTGTCTCTGCCTCACTCTAATCTTTTCCTTGGCACGGCCATTGTTTTAAAAGCCTAGAATGATAATAAAGTATAGGGAAAACACTTAGGAGAGCCATCCATTTCTCAGCCCGTCCTCAGTTAATTAATACTCCACGTTCTCCAGAGGAGAAATCTCAGCTCCTTCGCCAAATTAAGGAAGGAAGAGATGCCATAAATATTCTGCTGGGCTGGAGTCGGTTTTGCTTCCATTGCAGTTCTGAGCCCCAGCTCTGCTTGCCTGGAGCTGAGCACCCTCCCTCCCCAGCCTCGAGGAAAAGGAGGGATGTTCCCTGTCTGAGGGATGGAGGGGCCTCCCCTCACTGCTGCTTGGACAAATAACCCGGCAGCCCCTGCGACCATCGAACCTCCAGCCGAGGGCTCCTTCCTGCAGACCTGGGCTTTCACCCTGGACTTGCAGGAGGAACTCCCTGGAGCAGTGCTGGGTATCCCTGCTGCCTTCTGCTCCTTGGTCCTTGCAACGTTCAACTGAAGCCACAGTTCTGCTCATCCAGCCACCGGGGCTATCTGAGATTTTTCTCTTCAGTCAGAAAGATTTAAACCCCCCCCTTATCTGTGTAACCTCTGTGGGCTGGGGAGGGTGAGACTTTATATAAAAAGAAGCATCTCCGCTTTAAGTATTTGGATTCCAAGTGTGCCCTACAGCAGAGAAAATTTCATCCCTGTTGGCTTCAAACATCAGAAATTAGAACAAGGCAGCAGCACCAGTTTAATGCCAGGAGCTCAGTAGTGACTTTGGCCTGGTGGTTTTTTCCTGGCTAATTCCCTACAACGTTCCCTCCTTGGCAGTTTTATTTCCCAAAGAGAAAGCAGGGACTTTGTCAGGGAGAAGTTTCCTGATGAGAGATTAGAATCATAACCAAATTAAATGATTGTCTCTGACTAATTAGATTAGTTTAAATTGAATAATGAAACCTTTAGCTGTATTTAATGTAACATGCCTGAAGTCCAACGATTAGTCTGCTGAATGAAGCTAAACAATTAAAAACACAATCTATTTTATAGCTTATTTTATAGGAACAATTGGAAAAACTATTACTGCTGAAATCTGCAGAGGAAATGCACAATTACGAGCCCAAGAGGAGCAGCCAGAGCAGGGAATGTGCAGCAGGGCCAGGTGAGGCACCAGGAAGGACTTGGGCCTTCCTCCCAAAAAACACTGGCCAGGTCTGGCATTTATCACTTCATTACTGAGGTCAAGGGGAAAAAAACCCCTTAATTCTCAATTCTTGGTCACATGGGATCAATGTTAAAGTAAAAAACACCCCATAAATATTTAATGCCTCAGGCAGAAATCAGAGGATGATTTTGTGACACGTTTTCATGCCCTGTGCTTTGCATGGCCATCACGGAGGAACTCAGTAATGTACAGCCAGCAGTCCATCCTTTATCCATCCTTTATCCATCCTTTATCCATCCTTTATCCCTCCATCCCTCCATCCCTCCATCCCTCCCTCCATCCGTCCCTCCATCCACCCCTCCTGGGCTTCACAACACAGGGAAATGCTGCAGTGTTATGACAAAGCCCCTGGGAGTGTATTTGCACCTCGAAGCACCCAAACAACTTTAAAAACGAAGCTTTCAGACACCCAAAGCACAGCCTGGGACTTTGGTGAGCACCCAACTCCCTCCCAGAAATGCAGCTCAGGCTCCCAGGCCTTTGAGGGCCTGCCTGAACCAGAACTGTGCTTGAACAGGAAGATGCTGCAGGAGCACCAAGCGCTAAAGCCATTTTTGCTCTGATTTCCGCTGCGGCCGCTGCTGGTGCTCGCACAGAGCTCCCTGCACAGCCTGGCCCAGCCACACGAAGCCCTCAGCACAGAACACGAGTGGCACAGCGGGGCTGGGACACGCCAGCACTCGGGAGCTCTTCCCTCCTGCAAACCTGCCCGTAAGATCTCCTCCGAACATCACCCCTGAGCTCCCAGAGCTGAGCTCCCAGTCCTGTTGGGATATCAGCCCGTTTGTGGTGACTAATCCTATTTTGGAGGTTGCTGGGCAATAGGGCCCTTTTATTTGCTCGGGAGGAAGCTGCAGCATTTCAAGCAGCATGAATTCCAGCCTGCTACAAGTCTCCCAGCTGGCAGAACAGCTTGAACATTCTGTATTTTTGATGAAATCTTTGATCACCTCATTGCAAGATCTGGTTGCCTACTCTCAGCTCTCTGGCAGCTCTGAGCGCAGCCTGCCATTTCGAGATGGGGTTTGTTCTTTTACGGATTAGGCGCATTAAATAAATAAACCAAACTGTCTTAGAGATCTCCTGATCAATAATGGCACGGGCCCAGGGGCCTGGGAACGCAGCACACAATATTCCAGAGTAAAACCAGTGTCAGTCAGACCTTCCTGTGTCCATCTCCTGAGCCAGGGTGCCTGCCCTGCTCTGCTTGAACACAGGAGGCATCGCTGATCCCTCGTTACCTTGGAGATCTCTCTGTTCCCAGGTTACCACCGAAATCTCAAGGAAATATGGCTGTGGGATGAGCGGTGGGAGCTCCAGCTTGTTCCTAGAGAACAAGGAGGAGGACACGTGAAGACCCCAAAAGCACCAGCAGAGCCCCCTGCAGCGCAGCAGCCTCACCGTGGGAGCATCCCTGCAGAGTCCAGGAGGACTCTGCTGCTCCCTGCCTGGCCAGCAGACCCCAGGACACGGCGAGGAGCTGCCCAGCCCAGAACAGCCCCTCAGCAGCTGCAGTTCAGCCAAGCTGAGATCCCAGCTCAGCCGCTGCTGAGGTGCCCTCCTTGTCGACATCGCAGCTTTCGTGTCTGTAGTAGCGAGGAGAAATGAGGTTGTGTGAGTCACACATTAACCATGCCAGCATGGGGAAAGGGTTGTGTGGTGCAGGAATTCCTTTGTCAGTGTCAGCTGAGACAAACACAAGGAAAAATATACTGCAAAGTGTTTCCTTGAATTATTGTATCGCCTGTGATGTTTATTGCTGCTTGGACTCAGTCCCGAGGATTATTTTAAATAATGAGTTCTTCAGTGGGGACCTTCATTGAAGCAATATTTATATAAACATGGGCTTGATTAAGAGCAAAGAGAAGCCAGCAGGAATTTTCCCCTTGTCTTCAGAGACTTTAAATTACATCCACGTTGCAGGACATTCTGAGAGGCCAATTTCAGATTCCAGCTTCGTGCTGTGGTTGTGAGCATCGGGGCAGCTCAGCAGCAGCAACAAGAGCACGTGAAACAAAAGCTTCCATCAGGTGCTGCTCTGATCATTGAAGGGACTGGTACTGAGCTGGATTCTTGGGGAAGTCACGTCCTGGCCAAAGGCACCACGACTCCTGTCCCTGCTGTTCCCTTCTGCCCCTTGCACGGGTCCTGTAAAGGTTCCACAGGAAACAGCCCCTCGTGGGAAGCAGGGTTTGTGCATCACCCACCCTTCAGCTGGAGGAAAGGTAAATTTGCATCTCTGACAAGCAGCAGGGAGAGGTTTCCAAGTGGTTCGCCCGAATTCAGCAAACTGGTACCAAACTGGAGGGCAGGGGGAGCGTGCACCCCATCAAAGCTCTGCCGGTGCCTCCGCCAGCCACCCGTCCCCTCCTCACACAGCAAACCCCAGGCCACGGATCCCATGGCATTTTGGCAAGTCAGAGCCTCCTCTCACGAGCTCCTTCCCCGACTCAGATCTACCAATCAATCAATGGATGCTTCCCGATCATAATAAAGCCATCAGCTCTGTACACAACCTGTCAGAAATGACAGCTCCTCATTCTAATATTGTGGGGAATATACAGGCTTGGGAGGAGGCACCTGTTGGATCCCTGAAGTGGGAGAGAGAGGGAAGAGACTGCAGGGAACTCTCGTGGTGATGGCCCCACCGTGCTGAGGCCAAGCCCACCCCTGAACAGCCACTCTTTAATTAAGGGTCCCTTCTGCCACACACTCTGCAAACTCCAGTTCTTTTTGCCTCAGCCATGACCTAATACAAAGCAATCACTCACATTTCCACGAATCAAAGGAGATAATGTAGCTCTCAGCTACGCTAAAAGATGGCCAGACACATCCAAGATGTTTCAAACTTCATTTGAGGACTAACATAAGTGATTAACAGTTGTCTGTAGCATTAGGAGGCAGGGAGTGGAAGTCCTTTTATCAAATTGTGAGCTGCCAACAACTTCCCGCTGACAAGCTATCTTTAAATTCTTCATAATGCCTCTGCAAAGCCCTAAAGCTTTGTTGAATCCCTCGCCTGCAGTCTCCCGACGTCAGCTCTTCCCCCCCTTGTCACGGGAAAACGTGGCCACGACGAGCCTTGGTGTCACGTGTACACACCGAGGGCTGGGGGACTCGGGCTCCTTCTGTGCTCCAGCTACGGAACAGCAGCAAATCCTCAGCAATCAGCGCTTTTTGGTTGCTCTCAGTCTTGCCCAGAGAGATGACGGGGCTGGAGCCGAGTCACAAAGCCCCTCAGAACAAACAAGGCCTGCACCACTGGCCCCAAAACCGCAGCCAGGTGAGGGCAAACCCCTGTGAGGATCTGTCCCCAAACCACAGCCAGGTGAGGGGTCAGTGAGGGCAAACCCCTGTGAGTGCCTGGCCCCAGGGACTGGAGCTCCACCAGCACAACCCCGACTCCTTCCCAGCCGTGGCGGTGATTTAACACTCGGCCTGCTCCGTTCTCATCCCGTTTGGGAATCCTCTCACCGTTTCTGACTCGCTCCCAGACCCGCACGTGTGCTCACCTTGTCCTTGGGGAGGAGTGGGGTTTCACACACGCAGATGAACGTTGGCTGTGCCTCTCAAGGCACCGCAGAACCCCTTCCCTCACCCCCAGCCCTGCGCTGCCGGGACGTGGGGCTTGTCTGGGCTTGGCTGATTCATCCTCCTGGATTAAATCACTCCAAAAGCATCAAAGAGCCTCCCCTACCTCACGAGGAACTGTGAGGTTTAATTACTCGGCACAGAGGTATTACGTGTTGTTGGAGAATATTATAATTTAGAGTATTCCATCCCATAATTAACAAATACATCGGGCAACAAGTAAAACCAATCTTAAAAATGAGTAGTTAAATTTTTCTTAATTACATCCACTGAACCGAATCTGCCCCTGAGCAATGCACATGTAATCCCAGTGAAGTCAGTGCAGTTGCACAGAAAACACTAAAATAAAAATACTCTGTCGTTATCATCTCTACTGCAGCCATCCTTCCAGTCCCCCACCAAGGTTAGGGACTCCGGCTTTATTTAGAGTTTGGAACAGGAACAATAAAGGTAAACTAAGCTGGGCTGAGGAAAGAGCATGGAAGGAGCTGTGTGGCACCGGGATTTACACAGTGCACAAACAAAGGCTGAATCCTTGTGTGAAATAGGTGTTGTTTGATACCGCGCTGCAAAGCAGAGCCAAGGTTCTCTGGTGACCAGGCTCCAGGTGATGATGCCTTAGGAAGGATTCCTATGGCAAAGCCTGAAGAGTTCATGGAGAAATTCCAAACTGCCTGAACATCGAGCTCGGTGCATCAGGGCCCTACAGAAACCCCAGAGTGACACGGGAGGGAGGCCACTGTCACCTGCTCTCCATTTCTGCATCCAACCCCCAGCCGCAGCACTCCCAGCAAACACTGCATCCCTTCCCTCCTGCTCTGCCCCTGCCCCTGGGGCTGCATCCCTTCCCTCCTGCTCTCCATCCCTTCCCTCCTTCTCTCCATCCCTGCCCTCCTGCTGTCCCTTCCCTCCTGCTCTCCACCCCTTCCCTCCTTCTCTCTCATCCCTTCCCTCCTTCTCTCTCATCCCTGCCCTCCTGCCCTCCATCCCTTCCCTCCTGCTCTCCCTTCCCTCCTGCTCTCTCCATCCCTGCCCTCCTGCTCTCCATCCCTTCTCTCCTGCTGTCCCGCTGCTCCTGGGATGGGCACAGGTTGCATTTCAAAACACAAAGCCTGGTCCTGCTACCCACACCCAGAGCAGAGGCTGCTTTGATTGCGGGGAGGCTGTTCCGAAGGCAGACAGCAGACAGCTTGAGGAAGGGTGGCAAAATTCAGCTCCTAATTATTAGATTAAAACCTCGAAACAGTTGTCATGTACGAAGGGACAAAGTAGAATTTGGCAAACAGGAAGGGGAAAAAACAAATCTTCTCATAATGACAAAAAATCCCTGAAGACAACCTTGTCATTTTTTGAGAGCATCTCAACGGCTCCCTGCTTTTATTTTTTTGGTCACCGCTTATCAGAATTTGCATGGCTAGTTAGTGGGTTAATTTAATTATGAGCAGCATTTATGAACAGCCTGATGGGGGATCTGCAGAGGGCAATAGAGTCTGTTCCTGAATTATGAAATTGCACACACTCGCACATCTGGAAGCCGTCATGGGACGGATCTCTGTCTTGTAAATGCGTGTTGAGTGTTACAATATTTTACTAAGCACTCCCAATCTGTCAAGGTTTACAGGAGAGCAGAGACTGGGAACATTTGGGATCATTTGTGGCTTAGAGCCATTAGCTACTTCCACCCCCTTATTGTGACGTTATTAATAGCAAAATAATCTAAAGAGCAGGAGTTGGCTTGCTCGAGACCTGAGATTATAGAAGTGATTTTCGCTGAGGGCCCAAAGCAGGGACCCAGGGCCCGGCTGAATCCTGTGCTGGGGAGCACAGCCTCATTTGGGGTGATCTGGTGGCACCTTGGTGGCGACTCTGCTCCCCAGAGGAGCCACCTGCAGCCCAGCCCAGCCCTGCTCCAGGTCTAAGAGGTGGCACAAGAAATCACCAGGGGGGAGAAGTGATGCCGAGCATCCCTCACCCACTGCCCCCCTCAGCAAGAGTCCGTGGTGAGCAGGGCATGGAACCACACTCAGGGATGAATTCAGACTTCATTAAACCCCAGACAGTGCAGCAAAAGCTCCCTGCCAGAACATGGGAGCTGTGGCTCGATGCTACCCCTCCTAAAACTGAAGCTTCCTGGCTAAAATCCAATGTCATTGAGCTCCAGTGACATCCGGGGATGTTTGTGACCATGGGATTGGCACTGCCAACAGCAAGGAACATCCTAAATCCTCCTGGACTACCAGACAGAGACCAGAACGGCCACTGAAGGCTCTAGTCATGTAGAAGTCCAGTCCTAGCCCGGGACACAGGAATGGATTTCATCCCATGGAAAGGCAATCAGGACTTGGCCTGTGAAAGAAACTTTGCACGAAGTTTCTTCATCTTTTGGAGCCGTGGCTCAATGAAAAGATTTGGAACACTTTGAAACTCCATGGAGCTTTTGGCTTCTTGTTAAGCCATTGCGTGTCTGTTTAATTTAAATCCTCATCCAATCATTAAATAGAGGTGTTTTTTTTTTAATGGGTCATTATGATGTGATTTATGACATTGGGGTAATTGTCAGAATTACTGTGGGTAATTAAAATATGAAACGATGCTGCCAGAGGCTTCGGTCCCTCTCAGCACCCTCATTAAAAATCAGGAGCTGACCAAATTATAAATAGGCTGGTTTGCACAAGTTCACAGGGAAAGCTAATTATGAAACTTATCCTTATGCACTCAGAACTCACACCATCAGTCATGCAAATTCTTCAGGTGATTATGCCATTGTATAACCTGGGAAGGGATTAGTGGGCCCAGGTGGGTGCAGCTCCAGGTACAACGAGCAGAACAACTGTTCCTTGCAGGGCGAAGGGGGATCCCTAAAACTCCCGCTGATGGATGTGGGATGGGGGCCTGGAGCAGGGAGAGGTGGTGCATTTTCACACGGAGCAGAGGAAAGAGGCTGAGCAGCACAGGGAGAGGCTCTGTGCTCTCTCATGGGAGGCTCAGAGGAACAGGAGAGGCATGTGAACATGGGGAAGGGAGCTCCGGAGAGCAGCTGGAATAAACTCTGGATTAGCTGACGGAATTGGTCAGGAATGGCTGGCTGAGCTCACAGGGAGTCCGGGTGCCAAAGGCAGCCAGTGGGACACAGACTGAAGTGAAGGAAAAATCCTGTGCATGAGGGCAGGCAAGGGCTGAGAGGTTTTCTCTCAGCATTCCAAATGTTTTGCTCTCCAGAAGGAAAGGGAATGAAAAAAGGAATAACTGGAGGCCTGTTTACAAAATCCAACCCCAACCGAATGGAGAAGTAAATCCCTGACGGACCCTATCTCCCATCTGTGTGTTTTTAACTCAAATAAACCTAATTAACTGCCTGTGTATTATCAGCCTAACCATCACTCCATCTCGACTGTCCCCCTGACGCTGAGGAGAAGGCCTCAGAAATACAGAGCAGGAATAATGGGAGTTCCCAACCCAGGAAAAAGCGGGATGCAAAATGTTATCACCTCTTCCTAGAGGAGCTTCCCAACTAACACTGGTTCTCAAAACTCCAGTGTCCAGACTATCTGTTCAGCTGTCTCCGTGCACTTCCTAAGCTCCAGAAATGCCATCTGTGTGGTTCAGGAGGGGCTGTTTTTAGCATCTCACCCCTGAAGTGCGTGAGGTTCCTACAGGCATCCACACGTGTCCGTGTTCCCCCAGCGCTGGGAGGTCTGGCTGTCACTGGACACCCCTTCCACACCTCACAGAGAGTGAGGGAGCGTGGGGCTGGAGTGACTCCGAGGGGTGGCTGTGCCAAATCTGCTCCTGCCTGCCCGGAGCCCCTGCCCTGGGAGCCCAGGTGCTGCTCAAAAGCACAATGTGCTGCTGACAAAGGAGCTGCCCGCTGGAACAACACTTCCTGCACCTCCATCCCGCTCCCTTTCTCGAGAACACAGCTTTACACTTGTCCTTCATACAAATAACCCGAGGGTGGGAATTATTCAGAAGGCTCGTGTTTGACACCCCATCTGTTCATTTCTGACAGCGATATATAATGTAAGGCTATAAAAACTTGAAAAATAATGCAACATAAAAAGGGATTGACTCGGCTCCAAGAGGCCATAAACGGTAACAAATACCATTGTATGATTTATTTCATGCTGTAATCTTTACAGTAAGTCATCTTTCAGACATTTCCTTGTGACAGGTTTTAATAATATTAATGCCCAGAGCAATCCAAATCATCGCCAATAGACATATTTATCAAGCTGCCAATCCAAGTAAATGAAATTCTATAAGCAATAATGTAACATGTTTAAAGGAAGCTAATAAAACAAGTCAGGAGAGAAATATTACTGCAAAGTATGCTCTCTCTAATCCAGCCCTGGATTTTATACAGCCGAAATGCAAATCTTTCCCTCCATGATTTATTGCTCCAAAAATACCAATGACCTTTGCAGGAGCTCTTGCACAGCCCTTCTCACACGTCCCTGCAGCCCGGGAGGAATCCTGCTCGGCTGCCTGGCCCTGCCCTACCTTGCACTGGGGAGTGATGGGCACCAGCAAGGAGCTGCATCTTAAATCTTCAAGATTTATTAAAGACTGACAAGCCTTAACACAGGCTTGGCAACTCAGCAGGTATTTATGAGCAATTATCCAGGCCCCAGATAAGTTGCAATTAACGGGGAGCTAAAACCTGGTTCTTTAACCTGGTTTTCCTCTCAGTGTAGTTCAGTTCTCACCAAGCCAGAGCGTGGCTGAGGGGGCTCTGCAGCAGGGCCGAGGGGAAGGAGCCACGGCAGGGCTCTGCACACAGGGCCCCGCTCACAAACACGCGTTTGTGCCTCGCTAGGAACTTAGCAGGAATGAAAAACAAGAGTCAACAATTCAGCAAAACATACACCATTAAATTTGTCACGCCTTAGGCGGGAACGTGTGGAAAAGCCATGGCTGGTGGAGCAAGTGCGTCGATGCAGGGGCTCAGCAGTGCTCGAGGAGTCCTGAAGGCCTTCAGGAATCCACTTCTGGAGGAGCTTTGTGGCTCTGAGGGATTTTTGTTTTGCTTTGTGATGACTTTGTTTTAATGACACTGATTAAGTTCTCCTCCTGGATGTAAAGATCTGCTCGTTGTCAGTGGGGGAACAGCAAGAGAAAGGGAGGGATGTACAAGACAAGGCAGTGTGGTGGGAGGGATCCTTCCTGACCAAGTGCTGGAAGCCCTGAACCAGGCATGGTTTGGGTCTCACAACAGGCCAAGCCTCATTCTTTCCCACTACACGTTGTTGAGGTCCCCCAAATCGTGGTTTGATCACATTCTTCATTGACTGGCCCACATCCAAATCTTATCTCAATCTCAGATGCAAATTTCTGTTCACAGAATGACTGGAATTTGAGTATTTAGCTGGTTCGATGTCCCAATAAACCCAGGTGTTTTCACAGAACCCTGAGGAGGGGTGGGAGGTCATTTCAGAGGCACGGCCTGCTGGACATATCCCTGCTGGATCCCCTGGAGATGGGACCTGCAGTGAGGAGATGGGACCTGCAGTGAACCCCTGCCTGCCCCAGCTCGGGCTGGATGGGACCTGCAGTGAACCCCCCCCTGCCCCAGCTCGGGC